>JAPWDM010000001.1:101499149-101720794 GCA_035578155.1 Brachynemurus nebulosus
TTTTCTTCAAAATTAATACAGTTGAAAAGCAAAAAAAAAAAAAAAATAAATAAATAAATAAAATAAAATAATTTATCGCAAAATATAATTCCAATATTATTTTCAAGAAATTGCTTACTGTATTTTTTTAAACAATAAAATTAAGCAAAATTGATTGTTGACTTTTGACGTTGTCTTAAAATACCATACCACACATTTCAATTTTAGTAGTTGATTTGAAACTGGTTTTTGAATTTGAATATTTTTAAGCAGGATGGCAAATATATGTTTCAAATTTAATTAAACCTCCAAATTCCCCCTAGTTTGAAAATTTCCAGCCAAAAATCCCTCCAAAGAAATTATCCCCCCAAAATTCCCTCCAGCAATTTAAAAATTCTCTCTTAAATTTTGGAGGGAAAACCCCCCGATCTGGCAACACTGATCAAATTTTATAAAGTTTCTCAGCAACGTCTTTGTTGTACACAGTATTTAACACGCATAAACAACAAACGATTTTATGAATTTTACAACAAATAAAATATTCAAATGTTTCCATTTAATGCCACCTATTTACATTATTATTTTATGCCAATATCTGACAGCAAAAAGTCAGATATTTCGAGACAAAAAGTTTTTTCCATATGGTTCAATTAAAGGAATTAAACCTGTTTTAAACAAGTTTAAAATGTTTAAAACATATGTTTAAATTAAACTAACAAAAACACGATTTTAAAGATAGGAACACTTGTTTAAAACATTTTGAACTGTTTTTTTTTTTTTTTTTTTTTATAAATTAAAAAAATGTTTTCCTAAATTTAAAAAAAAAAAAAAAACTGTTTTTTTCCATCCCTGACTGTGCAACGTTAAAAAAAAAATGACAAAATATTCGATACTGAATAGTATCGATATTATTCAGTATATCTATAAAATGGAACTCTGGCTATTGACTATGAAAAGCTGGCATAATGCGTGTTTACCACGCACTTGACGAATTTTTTTAATATTTAAAACTAAAACATAAAGGCAATTAGCGGATAAACATGGGCAGGAATGTCCTCGTACGAATTGTGTTGGCTTTTTTTCTGCTACCTGTTTTCGGCACAAAATTGAAATTTACTGAGATACAGCCCTTAAATACTCAAAACCTTTTTTTAAAGCCTCGATCAGCCGAACACTCATCACCAGTTTTGAAACCAACAAAATGACAATTCGGTTGTAGACTTTCAATCACATTTCGCTTGTAGACATTCAATACCGAAGATGAAGGGGAAAATTCGACTACCGTGATGGGGCCCCGCTGCTCACGGCGTTTTATTATTATAGTACCAATTTATAAAAAAAAGAAAGATAATTGTAACTAAACTCTTTTGTATAAGCGGATGCTTAAAACAAAATAAAAATTCTAATTCTAATTCTATTAATTTTTTTATTGAATTATTGAATTAATTTATTCATTCATAAGTATTACTTCCACTGTAATTATGAAAACTTTTAAAGTAACAGAGAATTATCTAATTTTGTGAGATACGAGGTACTGCATTCAATTATGTCAAAATAGTATTTCTAACAGATGGTAGTATTGCCGTCTACCGTAGAAGACCATTAGATAACGACACAAAAATAGACTGATATAATACAGGTATCTGTATTGTATACATATAATGCCATCTCGTTGCGTCGGTATGTAGGTCTAATTGTGTCGGCAGAATATCGATTTAGGTATGTTGGCATGTATGGATTTTAATGAGATATATCTTACCATCACATGCTGCCACCAAAATCCGTCCAAAAACGATGGGTCATTTTTTTAACTAAAAATAATTCAAGAGCAAACATACTACAACGATTTAGTGGTGCATTGATAATGTACGCTTAAATGAAAAATATCTCACTGCCTAACTTTTTTTAGTGGAAAGCGCCACCGATGTGTATAGGAAATTAATGATCACTTATGAAGACTTATGAGTGAATGCATAAGTTACGTGGTTTTTCAGGACCACGTAACTAAAAAGGACCTTAAATAGTGAATTGGAAGGCCTTTATAAGGATATTTTTTCTTTTCAAAAAAATCCAAAACTTCTATTTTATAAATAAAATAAAATATGACATCAATAACATTTTTTAAACAACTCTAATTATGTATTAGGGCTAGGCTATTGAGTATGTACAAAAAAACAGGGGGAAAAGGAACTAATTCGCAACAGTTTTATTGTTTCATATGTTCGGTTGTACCTCAAAGATGATAAATTCACAAAGTGCTATTAAAATTAGGCCTGGGTTTTTACGAACGACGTAAATTTATCGACTCTTCAGTTTTTTAACTTTAAGAACTGCATTTTTCTTAAATACATATGATATGATTTTTTGTAGAGAATTAAATTTCCTATCGAAATGGTACCCTATGAACTCAAAAAACTTTTTTTTTCAACAAAATAAGTCAAAAAAACAATTTAAAAAAAGCGGAAATTTTTCATTTTTTTTTTTAGTTTTTGTGCAGCACTTTTTAGCGAATTTCCAAAACTGGAAATTCAGCTTTTACGCCAGGTGTCATGGTGCGACCTAAGCCCGAGACCATATCAGAAATATGTTTTGAGGTCCCTAGAATACGAAAATGATATTCACTAAAATTTATATATATATATATATATATATATATATATATATATATATATATATATATATATATATATATATATGTATCCGCGCGATAACTCTCGAACGAAACGTTTAATGCTTATGAAATTTTGTGTGCGAATTCGATTTTCCAAATCGTTGGATGAGTTCGTTAGCCAGACACGTCGGATGCCCAGAAGTAGGTTTACCGGGCGTTTTTTGTCAACAAAATGAGTTTTTTGCCAGAATTAAGCAATTTTTCAAATTTTTTTTTACACCAAGCCCTAGTAAAAGGTAAAATGCATAAAAAATGTTTTTATACAGTTGCTCTAAATTACTTACTTTTCGAGAAAAACTAGGAAATATGTCGTTCTCCATTTCACTCGCACTCGCATTCTTTTTTTTTCTGTCTCATTTTTTACGAGTTAAATTCGAAAAAAACCGCTTTTTAAGTAGCATGTCATGATTTTTTTAATCCAATTTAACGATTCGGCTATATTCTTTTTCTTTGTCAGTTAAATGTTTTTATAATGTATCTCTATTCCATTTTTTTTTAGATAAAAAATCACGGCGCAGTTTTTTATGTGATATGATCAGAATTTAGATGATGTTTACACCTTCCTAAAATTAATAAGAGCTTGCTACAATCGCATAAAAATTACGTTAAATCATATTCAAACAATAATATTTTTACGTAATTTTCTATCCAAATGACAATACTACGTTATAATTATATGTATAAACCCATCATTTTAGTGGTAAATAAATTTGCACATTCAGTTTTTTTTTTCTTTTGACAACAAAACAAATAATTTTAAATTTTGACAAGTTGTATCATACATTTTTGAAAATATTAAATATTTATTTTTTTAAGGCAAAAATGTATTAAAGATCTGAAATTTGTTTAACAAAAACCATACATCTGCTCGTTTTAACCTTAAAAATCTCGGAAAATAGAATATTTTTCAATAATTAACTCAGAAAAAGCATATATGAGGTAATTTTCATGATATTTTTTTGAAAATTTCAAAATAGTAGGGTTACAATGTTTTTTTTTTAATTATTTTGTAGAATTTGGTAAACACACATCGTAAAAAGTACTCGCCTTGAAAAAATCAAACAAGTATTTAAAAAAAAAAATACTATTTCTTAAAAAAAATATTAAAATTATGTACAAATGCCGTCCTGACCAACTGATATATTGGAACCGATTTTGAGCAGCTGGATTTACTACAGGCAAAAGCTCATAGTGAATACACACATTTTTTAACATCCTTTTGAATTTTGTAATTCAATCATTACAAATAAAATCTAAATAAAAAAAAATCTCTATGACCTGTTTTTTCTCAATTTTCTAGCATCAAAT
Organism: Brachynemurus nebulosus; assembly: GCA_035578155.1. Lineage (NCBI taxonomy): Eukaryota > Metazoa > Arthropoda > Insecta > Neuroptera > Myrmeleontidae > Brachynemurus > Brachynemurus nebulosus. The sequence continues at coordinate 101,503,108 of JAPWDM010000001.1, forward strand.
CTAGCGATAATTAACTAGCGGGTGATTGTATTGACCACACATTTTAATGTAAAATATATTAATTTTAACCGGCTTCAAAATAACGTTTCGATTTTAACAATAAAAATATTTAAAAAAGTGTTTAAGTTCTGGCAAGATTGTCAAAAAGGGACTGAAATATTTAATGTGTTAAGTACTTACTAGACTTATAAACTTTCATTTTCGTATACGCTTTCGGTTTCGGATATTTAATTATTTCGGATATCGGTAGTTTTAGTTACGGTTACGAATATCCATAACATCCCTAATGTAAATGTTTGTCAATCCAACTTCATCGAGAGAAAGTTAATTAGGTATTTACGATTTTCGGAAGAACACGTATATAAATTTTATAAGTACGTATTATCATATAAACACATTTGGTTTGCAATTTTTTAATAATTAGTTTCTACGCTACTGAAATTATCTATCCATTTGAAAATTGGGATCCAGTGATGTACATTGACACTACAAAAGTGTGGGTGAAAAATTTCATTTTCACTTTTACTGAAATTATGTCATAAATTCATATTTTCAGAATTTATTCATTTGACAGAAAAATTCTAAATTATTAAAAAAGCCAAATAATTAATAACAATTAAAATAAAAAAAAAAAAAAAACAGAAAACATTTATTTATATTTGCATTTTTATAAAAACATGTAGGTATTATATTTTATATGCACTTTAACTAAAATGTCAAATTTCACAGGTTGTTAATTTTCAATTTCACTCATAATGTGCTTAAAAATCAAAACTTAAAGTTTATAACATTCACAATCCGTGTAGAGTGTCCATACGTCTTGGTTTTCCCGGATTTGTCACGGTTCTAGCTCCGTTGCTCCGGTGTCCCGACAGACTTTTTCAAGACGTCGGTCGATTTGTTTCGGTTTTTCAAACTACTAATTTTTTATTTTCATCATCTAATAAGTACACAATTTTTCATTTTAAATAATGAATAGTTCAGTATCATATTAAAAGATCAACAGTAGATTCATTTACAACCAAACCTAAAAATATTTAAAAAAAATTAATTACTAATTAAACTTTCCAAGTTTTTTCGATTTTACCTTAAACACGAACTTCCAAAAAAACATTTTCTTTTCTTAACTTTCCATCATATATGTATCTACATAAATAAATTGTAATATTATTTTGCTTGCTTTTATGATACTGAAGGTACTGAAGTTATTGAACAATTAAAAATTAAAATGACTGGAATTTTATTCGAACTTTTAAATAAAGTAGTTAACTAACGCGCTAGATAGATAACGCCACAATACAGAAATTGCCAACAGTTAAATGTTCATGTTTCACATTAATACAAAATAAAATACATTAATACAAAATAAAATTGTCTAAGAAGCTCACTTTCATAAGAAATTTTATAAAAATTTAAAAAATATATATTTCCTAGAACAGGGGGCGATTTATTTTAAAAAAAAATTAATATTTTAAATAAAGAGCCATTAATAGGTAATCTATACATATAATACAAATGTAACGAGACCGTTTCTGTATAGGGAATATTTTTTAAAAATTGTGCAGATACTGTAAATAGTTATCGATGTAGATATCAAAACAGCGATTTTTTAAATTTTTGTCTGTCTGTCTGTCTGTCTGTCTGTTCGTCTGTTCACGCATCACACAAAAACTACTGGATGAATTTTAATGAAATTTGGTGTGCCGACAACTTATTACCCGGATCAACATCTAAGATACTTTCTACTTCGAGAAAATGTCTCATTCCCACGGGAAAATGGAAAAACCATGTTGAGCATGTGCATACAGTACGCAAAAACTATTGAACGGATTTTGATGCAATTTGGTGTGGTGATAACTTATTACCTGAGTCCGCATCTCAGATACTTTTTATTTCGGGAAAGTGGCTCATTCCCACAGGAAAATAAAAAAACTTTTTGAGCATGTGCACATATTACGCGAAAACTATTGAACGGATTTTTATGAAATCTGGTATAGTGATAACTTATTACCTGCGTCAACATTTAGGATACTTTTTATTACGGGAAAATATTTCCTTCCTTCAGGAAAATTCAAAAATTATTTTGCTTATGTGCATGTATACTTAAAACTATTGTTCTATGCGAATGCTTTATAATTACTATACTTATATACTTGTCATTTATTACATTAAATTTACCATAATACAAAATTTCTGGAGACTAACTCTATTTTAAATTAATTTAGAAATTTCGAAAATTTAAGTGCCTATATATCCGAAAAATTCATTTTGGATGAAACTTGTTATATTTATAGGATAGATACTAGTTTGGGATGCAAATATAATAAAACAATAAAACGTTGGAAGTCCAAAAATTTTGTATGAGTTCTCCAGTCAGACACGTCCAATTCCAAAAACCTCAAAAAAATGAGTTTTTTTGCAAACAATTTGCCAAAATTTAAAAGTTTTTCCAATTTTTTTTATATTGTGGTAAAGAACCAAGAAAATCACAGAAAATACATTTTGAACCATTATTCTAGGTAAGCGGGTTTTCGAAAAAAAGTAACTTTTATGATTGGAAATTCGCTATGTTATGCAGATGCTGCGACAGGGGTATTTCTGATTGAATTTAGGTATAGGCATTAGTTCAAAAAAGACAGCTAATACAATTTTTTGTAGAGAATTAAATTTCCTATCGAAATGGTACCCTATGATCTCAAAAAACTTTTTTTCTCAACAAAATAAGTCAAAAAAAAAACTATTTAAAAAAAAACGGAAACTTTTCAATTTTTCTTTTTTTTTTTTAATTTTTGTGCAGCACTTTTTTCTGAGTGAATTTAGGTATAGCAATTGGTTCACAAAAAAGAAAGCTAATACAATTCCCGTCACAATGGTGACCGATAAAAATATTTTCGATAAAAACTGACTGAGATACAGTCGTTCGAAATTACCTACTTTTTTACAATTTTATGACTCGTTACTTTTATATCAAGTTATTTGTAATTTTTACACGCGAAAATTATTTTTATTCAATACAAAAATTATTTAGTATCAGAGAAAATAATAAGGGTATTTGTTAAAAATTTTGATACTCATATGACCAAAGGTATAAAAAAAAAAAAAAAAAAAAAAAAAAAAACTTTAAAATTGTACTAATTTATAATTGTTCTAATCTTTTTTAAAATCACATATCTATTATATTTTTCCCATAATGTTTTCGAATTCAATATCAATATCTTCATCAACATCGTTTTGGACATCTTCCGTAACTTCTGGAACATCTGCATTTTCACAATTTAGGTCAATACCCTCTTTGCAGAACATGGAGCAGTTAATTACTATAATTTTCTACAGCCGCAATTTCCGTGACAACCTTTTATACACCTGCAAGCTATTTGCTCCAGTAAATTCTGAGGTGCAGGAGCTTTTGTTCTTTTAATTGGCACTAATCCAATTTTAGATTTTTTCCAACCCCGCTCAAATGGATTTAAAATATTTTCCTTCCACTGTTGAATTTGGTGGTACGTCCTTAAACCGTGATATTTAACTGCATCAGAAGTTGGTGGCAAATTGGCTAAAGAAAATTTTGTGCTTTTCGATAATTTTTGAAAAAGTTGTAAGCGACAACTACTTAGACTGTTGGTCTTAATGCCATAAAGAAAAATTACGATTTATTGAGACGGGAAACTAATATCTTTAAGACATAAATTATTATTCAAAAATACTTCCAAATATTTTTCCAACGATAGAGTGTTTTTATCGATAAATTTCAGGAATTGTTTTTTGCCAATATTAAAAAAGCAGAAGTAATATCGCATCTACTGAATGCATGGATGAGGTCAAGAAATTTCTGATTTTGTGGAAAATTGAAACTATTGCGATTCTATAATTTAGCTGTTGTGTTTCTGATACTAGGTTTTAATAAATATATGTACATTTGTATACTGTTCCGGTAACATTTATAAAATGATGAGAAGATCGATATTGTGGCCAATTATAACTACATTTTTCAAATAATGAGCCTTCTCTTTAGCAGTATTTAAAATTAGTACATCTGCATCTTCCCCTGCTTGTATAACGTCAATATTTACAGTGGAAAATTTATAAATCAAATATGTAATGAGGTTTTTTTATTATTTTCATTCTATTAAAGTAGTAACAATTATTTTCATTCTATTAAAGCATTAACATCATTCTATTAACAATACTATTAAAGTAGGGTCAAACGGAGCTTAGGAATGGAAAATGGTTAAAGGATCCTCAAATTCTTTTTAAACGAGTTTATTAGATGACAAACAGCTACATGCTTCCATATCTCGGAATTGGATGCTAGTTTATTTGCTGTTTTAAACAATACACTGGTATTTAAGTCACAAGGAAATGCACCCAGAGTGAAATTCGGGATTTTGATGAAACTTCGCTGGTGTCTAGAATAGGCAAAAATAAAGGATCCGTATTTTTTTTATCGGCCATCTTCCACGTTTAGGGGGTGAAACCAGCCCCTACAGTTGGGGGTTCAAATCGTATTTCTTAAGATATCTCGAAAACTATAAGAGATAGAGGAAAAGTTTAAATTGACGAAATATTACTCTTTGAAAAGCTATTCAACTGTTTAGGTTAAATCAGGGCCGGGTTAATTAGAGGGGCTGGAGGGGTAAAACTAAGAGTAAATTTCCTTGTACAGTCTGAATTGTCCAATATATCACATTTTTGCCATCATAAATAGAAAGAGCACCAAAAATTAGGGGATACGTGTTTTTGCGTTTTTCCGAACTGTGTGTTATATCCAAGCCATGTAAGGAAGAAAAAAATAGGGTAGATTATATTGGATTATTATTGATTGCAAATACGTTTTATATTTTTTAATATTTATGTTGATTTTCATCACGAAAATGTAAATTTTTACTTTTCGGTAATGATTCATATATTTTTCAATACTAACTTAATTGGTAATTCAGCCATATGTACATTTGGTTACTCATATTCGGTATTTTTTATACCTGGTATTTCTGTGAAAGTTAAAGTTTTCTGGTGTGTTTGTGTTAATGAATGCTCGACAAGAAGCAATAATCTCTTTCGCTCACTGTTCAGGTGCTTTGTAATAAATTTTGCGATTTGCGAAATGGGGCTGACATCTATAAAAAACATACAAAAAGAATAAGAAAAATAGTTTGAATGTTGAGAAAGAAATAAACCGCGTTTATTTGGTTAAAAACGAATTTATAAGAAAATAAAGCAGTTGTTGAACGGAAGATTATTGCTTTTTGTTGAACATTCATTAACGCTTGCAGACCAGAGAATTTTGGTAGAAATAGGTATAAAAAGTCTCGAATATTAGTAACCAACTATACAAATTTCTAAATTACCAATTAAGTAAGTACCGAAAAATAGATGAATCATTATCGGAAAGTAAAAATTTACATATTCATGATGAAAATAAACATAAAGATAAAAAAATATAGAAGGTATTTGAAATCAATAATAATGTAATATAATCAACCCTATTTTTTTCTTCCTTATATGGTTTGAATACCACATATATTTTAAACAAACGCAAAAACATGTATCCCCTAATTTTTGGTGCTCTTTCTATTTATGATGCCAAAAATTTGATACATTGAACCATTCAGGCTGTACAAGAAAATTTACCCCCATTTTTACCCCTCCAGCTCCTCTTATGAACCCAGCCCTGTTTTAGCCTATACAGGTGAATGGGTCTTTAAAAAGTAACATTTCGTCAGTTTAAAGTTTTCCTCTATCTCTTATAGTTTTCGAGAAATTTTAAGAAATATGATTTGAACCCCCAAATCTAGGGGCTAGTTTCACCCCCTAAACGTGGAACATGGCCGATAAAAAAAAATACGGATCACATATTTTTGCTTGTTCTACACACCAGCGAAGTTTCATCAAAATCCTGAATTTCACTCTGGGTGCATCTTGTTATGTCCGTAAGTCTCGTAGGCCAGTGGTCTTTTAGATAACAAAGTGATGTGGGTAGCATCTATATCAGACAGAAGTTTGAAAAATGGACGTAAACCCCGTCAATTATTATAAATCTTCCAGTGTTTTGATAATCTTATTTTTTGAATTGAAATATATACTTAGGAGACGAACGGGCAAGAAGGAGAGGTCGGGCATAAAGAATAACCTAATTGAGTTAGATGTATGATTGACTCAGATCTAATGTCGTTTCCTTTTTCACTTGGCACTTAATGGGATCATTTGTCAAAAGGTGGCACTGCAGCTTATTTGCGTGTTTAATGACCGAAAAACTGTTTTGACGAGAAAAAAATCAATAAATGGAGGTAAGTAATTTACGAATCATTTCTTTGTATATTGCAGTTGTTTATTTTTAATGATTTCTGTAATTTGTATGATCATTACGAGCAACAAATTCGTGCTCGTATTTAATTTGAATTTATTAGTTTGTAATTGTAGGTTAAGTTAGTTAAAAATGTGATTGGAGGGCAAAATGGAGTCAGGCAAAATGAATAATAAAATGAAGCTTCTCTAGTCAAAAGGAAAATTGTTTTAAATAATCCCGGACGTTCTAATGGAAAAGAAAAGAAAATTCGTTTAAAAAAGATAGAGTCCATCAAAGAAAATCAAAAAGATAATTATTTTTGTACTGTCTGTCAAGAAAAATACATATACCCGCAATAGAAGACTGGATGCAGTGGTATTATTGCCTGGAATGGACCCATGAAGCGTCTTCTTTATTTATACGCAGGTGGAGGTTCGTCCTTTTGCGATAGTTGTGACGATTAATTTATTTATTTTCATTAGTGTTAGTTTTATCCGTCCAAGATATTCATTTTGCAAGTAGGGCAAAAAAATAACTGTAACTTTTTTTTCAAGTGATTTTTAATGTGGTAAGATAAGAATTTTTGTTAATTTTCTATTTATTTTATTAATCTTAAGTAACTGAAGACTTGTTATCCTGAAATAAATAGATAATTTTGTTGTAATCTCATGCTTTTTTTTAGAGATCAAATTAGCATATCCTTCTTGCCCGTCCGTCCCCTACCTGCTTTGTGTGATAGAAAGTTTTCATTTTAAAGTAAATCTTAGAAAATTCGCCATGTTATGTAGGATACTGCAACAGGGATATTTGATTATTTAAGCGGGTTAAATATTATGAATACAATACATACGCGTCTATAGATATTATACATGTATGTACGTCTAAGTCGTCCAACATATCTTTTATTTTATCTCGTGTCCCAACATGAAGCTTACGCGAAATTACTGTAAATAAAAGTTAGTATTGTTTTGCGATGGGACCAAGTTAATATAGTTAGTTGTAGCATTCACTTTTGAAGATGCTACGGTGGTAGGGAAAATAAATAACGTTAATAATTTTATAAATTATAGGTATATACATAGTATCAAACTAAGACAGAAAAATAAAAAAGTAAAAAAATACGCTGCCAGTGGAGTGTGACACACAGCTTCCTCGTACTCGTAACAGACTTTTATGAAACTTTAAAGTGATTTTATGCTTAAACTGCTACGGGAACTATGTAAAAGTGGATTAGACGCACGTGGCTAAATGCGCCGAGGCTTGAGAGACACTTTCGGTCATTTTCGTCTTCTTCGAACTTCATTTAATTCATAGAGCCATTTGAACTACTCAAATAAATTAATTGTTATACAGCCAAAAGATTTTGAAGTAAGAAACTTGTCTTTGTTTGCGCAGGTGGAGTGAATAAAATAAATCAACTCACTGGCCTATGGTTCATAAGGCATATGTATTTGACAGATGTCGACCTTACCTTCTAAATGACTTAGACTGACCCATTTTAAAATGCGTTTCTACGCATCTCTCAGTTCATTTTCTTTCCGGTATACATATACGTTTAATTAATCCTCGTCGCAATTAATCGTTTATTTTACGGCTCCAAGAGGCTACTACCAAATCTAGCGGGTTAATTGAGTAATTTTGGCCTAGTAGATCACCAATTTGTAATAATAATTAGTTAACTGGTTCCATTAACAATAAAAAAACTTTTTTTGTCATTATATGACATCCAAAAAATTTTTGAATAAGTTTGAAATTTTTAGAATAGGGGTAACTAAATATGACTAAATTGCCAATTAAGTAAGTACTGAAAAATAAGTGAATGATTATCGTAGAGAAAGATGTAGAAGTTTTATTCCGCATTGATCACAGCACACTGAACAGAGCAACCCCCAATTGCTTTGAAAGAACTTGTCTAAGGGGTTGTGAAACCACCCCAAATTCACAAAAAGTATTAAAAAATTTTTTAAGACAGAAAAACGCACTCTGCAGATGCACTTGTAGGCTAGAAGCCTTCTAAACAAAAATATATGACCAGAGAGGTATAAAAGGGGTGTAAGGGATAGCAACTCCTTCAGTGGGTTGGTTGGTTTTTCTCCTTGGTTTTTTTCGTGGGGGTGTCTTATTGTTACTTAACCTGAATTTATATTTTCTTAAGGCACCTTCCATCAATCTGATCTTGCTGTAATTCCTACACATGATAACTATGTTAGAGCCAAGTAATATAGATTTTTTGGTAGGTGTTACTCAAGGGTTTGGTCTGAAAAATGCACCCTCAAAAATTCAATTATTATTTTAATGTAATAAATGACGTCATATGAATGTAAAAAAAAATATGTATAATATAAAGCTATTTTTTTTTTTTTTGAACATCCTGTGTTAATTTGATCTAATTATCTTCAATAGTTTTGAAGAAAAAAACATTTTAAAATTAAGTGTTGTTACCCCTATATTTCTGACATTATATGGGGTAGAGGTTTAATATCTATATTTTCGAACATTACTCACCATAAGCAACATTCGTAAAAATAACAGCTGAAAAAGCCGCTGGGCCGAAAACCCACATACTTATTCGGCGAGACACGGAATCAGTAAATCAGTTACATATACATTAAATAAGACAGGACCCAGCACTGAGCCCTGGAGCACGTCTGTTTTCGATGTCAATATTGACGATTTCGTCCCTTTGATATCTGCTTATTGTTGTCTGTTATCCAAAAACGATGATAAAAAGCTAAGAGCTTGTCCTTGGATCTTCAAGTGTTCGAGTTTATACAACAGAATGTCGCGATTAATAGTGTCAAAGGTCTTGCTTAAGTCACAATACATTGCGTAGGTTTTACTACTGTTGTTCTTTGAAGCTCAAATTTGGTTTGTAAAAGAATATAATACACTTTCGGTTGACTTATTTTTCTGAAACCGTGCTGGTCTTTACGCAGTATTTAATGTTTTTCTAAAAATTTTACGAAATTATTAAAAAATGTGTATTTAAAGATTTTGGATACAGATGACAAAATTGAAATGGGCTTATCAAGGTACGATTTAGCATTACTACACTTCGCTACAGGAACGACTTTGACGATTTTGGCGACACACCCTGCTGGAATAATAAGTTTACCAAACTGATATGTTTGCATTAGAAACTCGTTTAAAGATTCCGCTCTTGTAACTATGTATGGTGGCACTTATCGATATCAGCCGATCAACAGGAGGATTTCATTTTTTGAAGATTTTTCATCACAGCAATATTAAAAGGACCTTCCACTCTAACATTATCAACTTCGGTTCCCCTTATCTGTTGTTTAGCCACATCCTTTTCCCCCTTACTGTCACGTCTTCTAGATGATGATTTTTTCGGTGACGATTTCTTCTTTGAGGAAGACATCACAGTTCTGACGACAGGTCACTGAAGGGTGGTTGTAAGTATCCTTTTGACCTCAGGGACCTTGGCTGGTACAACAGCGGAGCGGCTGGAGTGAACACTTTTATGATTAAGACGAGTTAACTCGTCCTGCAATATGGCGGCTCAAAATGCTTTGATATGTATATATTCGTGGTACAGGTGCTGCCATCTGTACATCTTCGAAATACGATATAATTCCAAGTAATGTTCAATTTTACCAACATTATAGTTTAGTATAATTTATATTTTGAAAATTTCTAGGGTTCACTTTTTTGATGTTGGGATCTTTGATTTTTTCTTTTTTTGTAACCTTATCTATTATACTTGTCCCTGGCAGCGAAAGGTCCGGCATTTTGACGAAAAACAATTTTATGGTTAAAATACAAGGGTTAATTTCATCTTTCAATATAGTCCACACAACTCCAGTTTTCTAAGCATATTTAGCTTTTTTCTGAACTAGAACATTGTATTTTCTTTTTGGCTACCTCATAAACTGCAACAAAATAAGAAGTTTGTCGACTTAATAAAAAGAGATCAAAAAGCTTTTGTTTTACCCGTTTTATATATAATGTTACCAATCCAGCTATTACATTTGAAACTTGTTAATTGTTTATAAGATTTGTTTGTAACAATCGGGAAATAATCATTGAAATGAGAACTTGGTGTAAACAATTGAAAAATAATTGGTCAAAAATATCTTTTATAAACTTTTATAGCCAATTTTTTCTTTGAACTTTGTGTAAATTTCTTCCTGAGTAAGACCAAATAGTTTAAACTGAGGACTCAGAGAATAGATAACCTTAGATTTATTTAGACTGTGTTTATTATAAGCTTAATATTGTGTTTTTTATTGAACCGATGTCCCAATCAGAAGAAACGAAATTAATAAAATAGCAAATTTTCCAAGTAATTATTATCTATTACAATTTGGATATTTTTCCTTACAGCTGTTTTTAATAACAACATTTGCAAATATCATTTTCGTACATTGTATGTATATGTATATTCGTATGTATATGAAAATACACGTCTCTTTTTAGTATGTATATAAATAATACTGTGCATGAATAGAATAGAGAATCTGTAGAACCGCCGTTGGGCTTCTAAAAACTTTCACTGTCCATACAAAATATACATACATAAAAGAGTCACTACGTAGTTATAGTGGTAAGTCCATTGTATTATGAGGCAGCGCACACAGGAATGGTACAGTATCAGAGAACACACTTCGTTGTAAAAAATGGTTGAGGTTTATTTCATTTACACGCATTTAAATTTTTGTAGGATATGCTAACCACCACCACACCTTATTTAACTTATACAGATGTGACAAGACCAGGGCTGGTTTTATCAATTGCCGATCGCTTAGAAGCAACAGAGCTATGGAGCACTTGCTCATCAAATAATATCAAAAATTTTTAATTCACTTACTGGTCGACTTTTATGTTTCTTTACATAACATGCACTGGTACCGCATTTGTTTTCCAACTAGAAACGTAATGCTTAGCTTACATAAAAACGGTATCGTATCTATTTTCTTTTCCGCGAGCTTTTCATATTAGTCATCTTGTATTACTGCATTTTGTGTTGCCTTATTTTTTAATATTAACGAATTGGTAAATCCTATGAAAATAGTCAAACTGATCTTAACACATCAAGGAGTATGTCAACAACCTCCTGATTGGTACAAAATAGTCTGGAAATTAAGAATGTTGAATTGTCTACAATGATGTCTAGCTTAACTTGTGCAGATCCCAGGTCATGAAAAATGACCTTTCTGGAGCCCGAATCAGCTTTAGAGATACTATTTAAACGCATGAAGTAGGCTGTGGAAAATTGAATATACTAACAGCTTTGAAAAACACGCACAATATAATATCTAGAGAAGTCTCGGAGATCAAATTTTTGCCCTGTGAAAGTCAAAAAAAGATCTACTTTATTTAACTAAGTTACTTTACAAGATTATTAATCAGACATAATTTTCTTAAAACACTGTCCATTGTAAGATCGGAAAACGTCTCTTTTGCTACAAGCTCGGTACCTAAATAGTCCTCGGCTATTCTGATTGCGAGAAATCATGTTCTCTAAGACAGAAATGTGGATTCTCCGTGATTTTAGGACATTCCTGAAATATTTCGCAAAAATCGATTTCCAATTGTCTTAATTAATCTATTCAGGATACAATAAGTTTATTTTGGTAACTTATATTAACGGGAATGTCACTCCAACTGACAAACTCATTCCCTTATAAAGTTCAGATTCAACCTATATGGATGTATAAGGATATTCTGGCCGGCCAAATTGTTCTTTAGCCAGAGCCGAATACTCCTACATCGGCCCTGGCAAAGACTGGCTATCTGAATTTTATAAATTAATGTCTCAATTTTTATTAGAAAATATTATTCACTTTACTAGTGTACCACTTATTTAATACATTATACCTAATATGAATTCATCTGAAAGCAGGTCGCCAGAGTTAGCTGATCGGTATGGCTCATGTATTGAGGCGAAAGACCAACTATTAAGTTCTGAGAAATGAACTATTCTGTTATATTTTTTTGAAATGAAAACTTTAGGTAGGTTGAGCGATTTTTGATAGGGGAAAATTTTATGGGCTCGCGTCACCGACATACTAATGTTAAGAGTATATCTGTAGCTATGAGTATAACGTATACTCGTATACACATATACATATACAAAAACACATGGGTAAAATTTTGTTCACTTTCGGCAGTGCCCAGGACTGTAATTTTTTTTTAAGATTTTTGTTTGTATCAAGTTTTGTTTGAGTTAAATCCAAACAATTTGTAGTAGCAGTTCAATCGGTTGTGAAAATCTGACATGTGTAATAATTTATCTTTCTTTGGTTAGTCGTGTAAAATCGTGTAATCTGTATTTTTTTGTTTCAAGTTACGCTAAATCAAAATTATCTAAATATGAAATATGTACGTACGGTAGCGTTGGGTTAGTTGAAAGTGTTTAGAAAAAAGCGCTCATAAAAACAATTACTTTTTAAGGAAGTACGTTCAGAAGATAACATTTTGTCAATAATAATTTACTGCAGTTTGTGTACATTAGTTCAATAAACTTCAACAGACATTAGTTCAGTAAACGTATACAGCGTGAGCTTTTCGAGAGTTGCCATTTTGATTGCAGTGAAACCGTTGATTTAATCGAAAAATTCTCCAAATAAGAGTTGCAGATATCGACGGGGGCAACCAATTGCTATAGTTAGGAGCTTTATAGCTCTTATAGTTTTCGAGCTATGATGCAAACTTATAGTTTTTTAAATGGAAACGTATGTTTAAAAGTTTTGCAAAAATTTGTCCATGATTCAAAACTATCAGTAACACTCAAATTTTCATTGTTTTATCTCATATTTTTGAGTAATTACGTTTTAAAAATAACACTTTTAAATTTCGTACTCAAGTGCTTGCAAACGATTAGGATTTTACGTAGGTAATTTAAAAAGATATTAGCTCAATATGGCTGCCATTTTAATCAATGTAGTAACGAAAAATTAAACGATTATTACGTGTTCCATCGGAAATAAAAATTATTAAATAGTTTAAATTATCATATAAAAATGATATCTAAATACAATAAGGAAATAAAATTTCAGTTTTAGTTCATTGAAAAATAAAAAAATTATTTCTCTGAAAAGTCACTGTTTGACAAATACATAGGCGTCTAAACATATTTTTGTAGCAATAGGCTATTGACTATGTAGTTGAATAAGGAATGAATTCGTAACAGCTGTTTTATTGTTTCATATGGTAAGTTGTACCCCAAAGATGATAAATTCACAAAGTGCTATTAAATTTAAGCGTGGGTTTTTACGAACGACGTAAATTTATCGACTCTTAAGTTTTTTAACTATAACTCAAAAACTATGCATTTTTCGTGAATACACATGATATGATTTTTTGTAGAGAATTAAATTTCCTATCGAAATGGCGCTTTATGAACTCAAAAGACTTTTTTCTCAACAAAATAAGTCAAAAAAACAGGGGGAAAAGGAACTAATTCGCAATAGTTTTATTGTTTCATATGTTCGGTTGTACCTCAAAGATGATAAATTCACAAAGTGCTATTAAAATTAGGCCTGTGTTTTTACGAACGACGTAAATTTATCGACTCTTCAGTTTTTTAACTTTAAGAACTATGCATTTTTCTTAAATATATATGATATGATTTTTTGTAGAGAATTAAATTTCCTATCGAAATGGTACCCTATGAACTCAAAAAACTTTTTTTTCAACAAAATAAGTCAAAAAAACAATTTAAAAAAAAGCGGAAATTTTTCTTCTTTTTTTTTTTTAGTTTTTGTGCAGCACTTTTTTCTGAGTGAATTTAGGTATAAGCATTGGTTCAAAAAAAGACAGCTAATGCAATTCCCGTCAGAATGGTGACCGATAAAAATATTTTCAATAAAAACTGGCTGATACAGTCGTTCAAAATTCTTTTTTAAAATTGTATTACTTTTTACTTTTATATCAAATTATTTGTAATTTTTAGACGCAAAAATTATTTTTATTCAGTATAAAAATTATTTCTGCTTTATCAGAGATAATGATAAAAGTATTTGTTAAATATTTTGATACTCATATAATCTTAGGTATGAACAAAAGACTTTAATATTGCATTAATTTATAATTGTTCTAATTTTTTTTTAAATTACATATCTATTAAATTTTTCCCATAATGTTTTCGAATTTAATATCAATATCTTCATTAACATCGTTTTGGACATCTGAAACATCCGTAACTTCTGGAAAATCCGCGTTTGCACAATTTAGGCCAATACATTCTTTGTAGAACATGGAGCAGCTAATTCCTATAATTTTCCAGATGTTCCAGAAGTTACGGAAGAAGGTGCCCAAAGCGATGTTGCTAAAGATATTGATATTGAATTCGGCAACATTATGGGGGAAATATAGTAGATATATGATTTTTTTTAAAAAAATTAGAACAATTATAAATTAGTACAATATTAAAATTTTTCTTATAACTAAGATCATATGAGTATCAAAATTTTCAACAAATACTTTTATCGTTATCTCTGATAAAGTAGAAATAATTTTTATACTAAATAAAAATAATTTTTGCGTGTAAAAATTACAAATAACTTGATATAAAAGTAAAAATAAAATTTTAAAAAAGTAGGTAATTTTGAACGACTGTATCTCAGCCAGTTTTTATCGAGAATATTTTTATCGGTCACCATTCTGACGGGAATTGCATCAGCTTTCTGTTTTGTCAACCAATGCCTATACCTAAATTCACTCAGAAAAAAGTGCTGCAAAAAAATTTAAAAGAAAAATTGAAAAAATTCCGTTTTTTTTTAAATAGTTTTTTTGACATATTTTGTTGAGAAAAAAGTTTTTTGAGTTAATAAGGTGCCATTTCGATAGGAAATTTAATTCTCTACAAAAAATCATATCATGTGTATTTACGCAAAATGCATAGTTTTTGAGTGATAGTTAAAAAATTTAAGGGTTGATAAATTTACGTCGTTCCTAAAAACGCATGCCTGAATTTAATAACACTTTGTGAGTTTATCATCTTTGGAGTACAGCTTAACATATGAAACAATAAAACAGCTGTTACGAATTAGTTCCTTTCCCCCCTGTTTTTTTGTACATAGTCAATAGCCGACAAGTATTTTTAAAGAAAATGAAAAGTTTTTTGTGAAAAAACTTCTCCTTTTTATTTTGGTTTTTAATAAAAAGAAAATACGTTTGACTGTAATAAAAATGGCAACTCTCGAAAAACGTTGTATATTAGTATTGATTATATATGGTGCAGCTTCACTTCGGATCCATTTTAATGCAATGACCAGAGAACAGCTACAGCTTATCCTAAAGTTAAATAATAACCGACATCTAAGCAGGTGTGTATACACGTGTTGCCACTCCACTGTGTTAATAAAATATAAATATCCGAAATGCTTTAGTGAGCCAGACAATATATATACCAATACTTACTGAAATAACTATAAATTGAAAAATATAATAACAAATTTGTATTGCGGTTTGCATCTTTTATTGAAGAAACAAGTAAAAAATTAGTAAACTCATAAATTTAATTTGAACTAACCTAACCTAATAAACAGACGATTAATTTTTAAGCGGAAGCATACGAGAGGAACTTGGCTGTATAAAGGAAACTAGAAAAACAAGGATAGCAGAAACAGAGAAGGGGAACTAAACGAGAGAGCTTAGAATGTAAAAGACAAGATGAAATGAGAGGAAAAGATAGAATGAATTTTGAAGCGGTGGGAGCTACATGTACGCACACTGTGGAGTACAAAAGACGATATTGGAGACCTTCATTCCCCGCGTGTTCTCTACACAGTTACACGTGAACACAAGATACATGGACAATGGATAGACGGACCAGTGCCGAACGCTGACGATGGTGGAGGGATGCAGAAGTAAGAAGTGTACATACGGTAGAACTGTAAACTTACCATCTCTCATCTATCTGTACACGTTTCTCAAAGATCAATACCTCGGACGTCGGACCAACGTCCAACGTCCAACACAACAATCATTTCATATGTACAATATATGCATGGCCGGCCATACGCCTATTTGGCTGCTTGACCATCAGGCTGTGCTCGGCTGTTGAGCTTACTTCAAGTAGTGAACGTAGTACAAGGTTCGCGCACATACACGCCGTGCACTGGCGAACATTATTTGAATTTCCACTTTCATTTTTTTTCACATACACACACAGACACACCACTCATACAACTATCTCAATTGTATACGACCATTGTATCTACATATAATACATACGCATATTATTCGAAGTCTATCAGAAGAAATGTGCATATCGGTGGAACAGTTTGCTCCAATGGACATTTTCCTTCTAATATTATTGACAGATGTGTGTACGAATAATATTAGATCATTGCCGTAATGAATCTTCTTCTGCGTTATCTCTTTCTTCTGTTCTTTTTTAAATTGACGGTTAGTAGTTAGTTGTTCGAAAATGGTGACGTTTTCCGTTTCCGTTTACATTTTACATTATTCAGAACGCTTCAATAACTTTTATTTATTCAGGATAACTAACTAAATATAACAACGTGATTAAGACCGAGGGAACTGTTTTGTATCAGCATTAAAACAACATTGTTTCTAACGGAGTGATAATACTTGTCAGTATTTTATTTTATACGTATAAAGCAAAATCATCAGTTTTCCTTCTTTTTATTGCAGCTATTCTAATTATTTGTTATTACTATCTTGATATCAAAACCAAAACCAATATATATATATATATATATATATATATATATATATATATATATATATATATATATATATATAGTATACTCCTTTTATAATGAACCCGGTTATAACCAACTTCCGGTTATAACGATCAAGAAAAAAAGTCCCATTTTTTGTTCCATAAGATGCAACAGTAGAAAAATTCGGTTATAGTGAAGCCGGCTATAGCGAACTTCCTCGTTTATAACGTACCTCTTTGAGCCTGTTCGAAATGCACCAAATAACGAACTTGTAGGAAATTGTTACTCAGTTAAAAACCACAACAAATAAAAGTACCCCTACATAGTTGTCATTTCTTTAATTCATTTTTTGTGCTCCGTTTCATCTAATTTTACGTAATTTTCGTTAAAGAAATTTTAAAAATAAAAAGACAACATTGTTTGTGATTTAATATTAGAGGTGTATATGAAATTGTGATTTTAAAAAATGATAAAAAACATCATAATATATTTTGTAACGAATTCAGTTTGATAAAATCAACAGTGTTACTAACAATTTAGGAAAAACGAATATCGCTTGGTTTTTCGAAATTTAGCCATTTCGGAAAATCAAAAGTCGTTTGATTTTCTAAAATTCAA
Organism: Brachynemurus nebulosus; assembly: GCA_035578155.1. NCBI lineage: Eukaryota > Metazoa > Arthropoda > Insecta > Neuroptera > Myrmeleontidae > Brachynemurus > Brachynemurus nebulosus. Next base: position 101,520,667 of record JAPWDM010000001.1, read on the forward strand.
CAAATTGGGGAAATAGAATTAAACTCTATTCACACTCAAATACAAAATTTAAAAAAAAAATAGACAAATCAGTATATGTACATTGTAACCTTGATGAAACTCTGCATTTGTCAGTAAACATTAAAATGTAGGAATTAGTGGTGCACTTAATGAATGCAGAGGAGATGAGAATGAAAATTCTCAATCGGTATTACGTTATTTTATACTGATTTTTATAATACAATAATGTTGTTTTATTTAAATAGAAAGGTATAAATAGAATACGAATAAAAATATCATTATCTGGATCATTATATAGATAGATAGATAGATAAATTGTAATAAAAACTTTAAATTCATCTCGTCGCACCTCCGTCGAAAATTCCGATTCTATATTATCTAGAGCCTATAGTTCATGTAGTTTCTACCCACTTCCTTTTTATATTGACGCATCATCGTAAAAAATTTAAAACTTAGTTAATTGTAAATTTTAAAATTTAAAAATTATAAAAGACATGCCTGTTAAATAACAAAATATAAAGATATCACGTTCACCTCTTTTCTTCGACGACTAACTCTAACAAAATTCAGTAGCACTGATTGATCTATGACCTTGTGCAATCATAACACTGACGAAGAAATATCGAGAGGCAGCTCTGTCCAGATTCGCCACTACTATCCGGATCCGCCCCAGCTGATGGAACTGTTTCCATCTTTATATTTACCTAAATGGTTTAGTGCAGAAAAAGAGAAATTGGGTGGATATAAGAAAACGGGGAGAGTTGAGACTGAAATTAATTGAATTGGAATCTGACATAAAATCTCTTTGCAGTAAGCATCAGGTGCAAGCATTTCACTAATTTAAATAATAAATAATTATTATTAATAACTAAAATAATATAGACAATTTAACTCATATGTATCAAGTCCCATAAGAATATTGTAGTTTTTTCACTTTTATCATGGAAAAAAGTTAAGACAGATTTTGACAGCGAAGAAAATGATACAAAACCTTTCATTGGTCATTTCGTTGTAGGTAAACACGACAAAAATGAAACAACAGTTCGTACTGGTAAATTTAAATGATTTCAGAACCATGGTAACAACGTATTAAATAATAATATAAATTATACTAATTTATTTTATTCGTTAAATGGTCTTACCGTATCACACATAAGTTTTATACTTTTTCTGAATAAATTTGCGTTTTCTACAACTCAAATTTCTTGCCTAAAAGCAATTTGACTCGAAGAACTGACAACCTAAAAACGCTTCAGCTTCGCTGTCGCGTATTTGTGAGTTGACAATTCTTCTCGTTAAATTGCTAGGCAAAAAATTTTCTTACTCAAATCCAAATTTATTCGAAAAAATGCAAACTCATCGTGTAATAATAAGTGAAAAAACATATTATTAAACAAATTAGTTTGTACTTGAAGTTCAGTTCTCCACAATTATAATTATGTTTTCAAAATTAATTTACTATGTGTGCCCAACAATTTCCTAGTGATTTATTTTTAAAACTTATTCAAGTTTCCTTAGTGCACTTTTCAATTTTTTAGCGAATTTCGAAAACTCGAAATTCAGCTATTACGCCAGATGTCACGCTACAACTTGAGCCCCGGACTATCGCAGAAATTTGTTTTGAGGTCTCTAGAATACGAAAATGATATTCACTAAAATTTATATATATATATATATATATATATATATATATATATATATATATATATATATATATATATATGTGTGTGTGTGTGTGTGTCGCCACGATAACTTTCGAACGAAACGTTTAATGCTTGTGAAATTTTGTGTGCGAACTAAAATTCGGATTGGCTCGGCTAAGTTTATCAGCCAGACACGTCGGATGCCTAGAAGTATTTTTTATCATTTTGTATCTTTCAATCCTATCATAAGACCTCTTTAAAATGGCGAAAAAAAATTATGAAGAAATTGTTCTTATAATTTTCCTTCTCTGTTAAATATTTTTCGAGAAAATTGTAATTTTTCACTTTTGCCTCACTTTGCTCTCTTTGTCAATGTAATAAGTAATTTATATTTCTGTCTCAGTTCCTTATAAAATATAGAAAAAATTCATTTTTTTACGATTTCTTACGAATACAAATTGTATCTATTCACATGTATGTATTAATACTGTAAGTTCTGTCTCATGTTATTGCATTATAATTACCATAGCTCTGCCTCAAGTTGAAAAATTAAAATTAAGCAGATTTTTTATGCTCATGTAATGAGGATATTTTTTTTTATTGAATTTTAAATAAACAAGAAACTGAAATTTATGTTATCATATAATATTATTAAATATAAAACAATAACATAATATGTTTGTATGCACCGAAAAAAATTTTAAATGGATCGATTTTGAAAATTCTTTCACTAATAATTATTAATGTTAGAAAGCTTTAAATGGATTTAAGGTATCTTATGTGAGATCCGTCAAGGTTTTGGGGAACTAAAAACGCCAAAAATTAATTACCCAATCGATTTTGAAAATTTTTTCACCGTTAGTAAGTCAAAATATTTGTGTTAATTAAATAATTAAAGGATGTCCGCAAGAACCTTACGAATGAGATCCCTAGGACCCTTTTCTTACTGCTACCCAAAAGTGTCAAAAATAAACTACCTAACCGATTTTGAAACTTTTTCCACTCTTAGGGAGCTAAGCTATTTTAGATAGATATAGATTACGTTATGTAAGGTGCGCTAGGGTCCATGGGACCCAAAAGTGTCAAAAATGAAATAACCGACCGATTTTTAAAATTTTTTCACTGTTAGAGAGCTTAATTATTTTAGATAGATAGAGATTACGTTATGAAAGATCCGCCAGGGTTTATGGGACTCAAAAGTGGTAAAAATAAACTACCAAACCGATTTTGAAAATTTTTTCACCGTTTGAGAGCTAAACTATTTTAGGTAGATATAAATTACGTTATGTAAGGTCCGCCAGGGTCTATGGGACTCAAAAGTGTCAAAAATGATATAAGTGACAGATTTTGAAAATTTTTTCATTGTTGCAGAGGTAAATAATTTTAGATGGATATAGCTTATATGTTATATGAGGTCGGCCAGGGTCCTGGGATCTTAAAAGCGCGAAATAAACTAACCGGCCGATTCTGAAAATTTTTTCAGGCTTAGAGAGCTAAACTGTTTTAGATAGATATAGATTACGTTATGTAAGGTCTGCTAGGGTCCATGGGACTCAGAAGTGTCAAAAATAAAATAACCAACCGATTTTGAAAATTTTTTCACTGTTTGAGAGCTTAATTATTTTAGATAGTTATGAAAGATCCGCCAGTGTTTGTGAAACCCAAATGTGTCAAAAATGAAATAAGTGACCGATTTTGAAAATTTTTTCACAGCTACAGAGGTAAACTATTTTAGATGGATATAGCTTATATGTTGTATGAGGTCGGCCAGGGTCCCGGGATCTCAAAAGCGCCAAAAATAAACTAACCGACCGATTTTGAAAATTTTTTCACTGTTAGAGAGCTAAACTATTTTAGATAGGTATAGATTAGGTTATGTAAGGTCCGACAGCGTCAGTGGGCCTAAAAATCTCAAAAATAAAATAACTGACCGATTTTGAAAATTTTTTTACTATTACCGAAATAAACTGTTTTAGATAGGTACAGGTTGTGTTATCTGAGATTCAAAACTGTCCTGCGGATGTAAATGCGGCGTAGAATGCTACACAACGGGTTTTGAAAATACTTTTACTGTTAGTAAGGTAAAATATTATATATATATATATATATATATATTAGGGTGGCGCAAAAAAACCATATATTTTTCCTTTTTTTGTCTCATAGAAAAAAAAGTTAATTTAGCTCGATTTAAGAATGCTCACCAAAAATTAGCTCGATAAAAAATTTCTTAAGGGTCGCTCAAAACTTTTCAAAATTTGAAAATGGGCCAAAAATCGATTTTGGTTTTTTATCAAATTTTTTTTCTCATGCCTGCATATGTTTGTACATTGAATAATAAAAAATTCCTCCAAATTTTAACTCAAAAAATTGATAATAAAAGGTCGCTCAAGAGTTCTGAAAGTTTTTCAAGTTAAAATATTTAATATTTTTTAGCGTCCCTAAAAAATATTAAATATTTTGACTTTAAAATCCTGAGCGACGTTTTATTATCAATTTTTTGAGTTAACATTTGGAGGAATTTTTTATTATTCAATGTACAAACATATGCTGGGATAAGAAAAAAAGTTTGATGAAAAACAAAAATCGATTTTTGGCCCATTTTCAAATTTTAAAAAGTTTTGAGCGACCCTTAAAAAATTTTTTATCGAGCTAATTTTTGGTGAGCATTCCTAAATCGAGCTAAATTAACTTTTTTTCCTATGAGACAAAAAAAAGAAAAATATGTGGTTTTTTTGCGCCACCCTAATATATATATATATATATATATATATATATATATATATATATATATATATATATAAATAAGGATTCGATACTCGCACGTTCCAAAAAAAATGAAATTTATTTAGTCCAAAATACAAAATTTATATATCACTTCAAATACGAAAAAGATCGGCGACGTGAAATAACAGTGGCTATTTATTTGTTTTTAACACTTTCAGTCCCACGGCTTCGGCATCCGAAACCAAACAAAACTTCCCCAGAGGCCGACCGCGATCAATGATTAATATTGATTAGTTGGTTACGCATTATGTGTGCGATGTTTACCATCATTCATCACACGGATGTGTTCCTACTCACACTACTCTTTTGGTTTCTATGTATAAAAAATTTTAAGATAAACAAAAAATACATAAAAAATATTATTTATATTTTTAAATAAAATTGATTTGAATGTGAGTATATATGTAGTATGTACGTATGTTTACAGTTTTACACATACATGCTGAACTGTGTTGAATGTATTCAGTGTTTAAATCATTGTATTTTATGTATTTGTTTATATAGTTTTTTATTTTTTTAAATATTGCTGGCTGCCGGGGAAGTTTCCTATAAAAGTGCTCGGGCCTCATAGTGTTAATTGATTAGTCAGATTTTTATATCCGGCCATTGTGATCCGGCCATTGTGATTCCACGTGCGTTGCTGATTCTACAATTTACAATTAAAGAAATTATTATTTTATTACAAAAATTATTTTATAAAAATTATATTTGATTGAATTTTATTTATATAGGGTGTTCCATAAGAGCGTTATATAACTATATATATATATATATATATATATATATATATATATATACTACATAATATATATATATATATATATGTATATATATATATATATATATGTATATATATATATATATATATATATATATATATATATATATATATATATATATATACATATATATACAGTCTGTTAAGTAAGATCGTGGTCGAGATAATTTAGATAAAAATTTTTTTAAAAAATTTTGAAATACATACATACGTTCCACCTGATGAGGACTACGATGCAATTAGCTTAATAAGGTGTCCAGTCACCACCGGCGTCGATAATCGCCGGTGGTGACGCCATTTTGGAGGCATAGTTTTAGTTAAATTGACGAATTTCTTAGATTTCAATTTTTTAGATTGAAACGAATCTCGCGAGTTAACTGCTTTAAATGTATATATGCGTTTTCCTCGAAGTTTCTACTTGATATGTGACCTAATCGGATTGGTATCGGGCGACTTTGACGGCCAGTCTAATGTAAAGATGCCACATTTGGCATTCGTGTCGCGTATTTGGCACTCATGGTACTTCGCTTGTTATTCTAACAAAAGACAAACAAATGAATCTTTCTTTAAAGTGCATGGAAGACAAAAGTTCACTCTACCTGCTCACAAAATATTTAGAGAAAATCTTTTACCAGTTGTGAGTACGGTCGACCACGATCTTACTTAACAGACTATATATATATATATATATATATATATATATATATATATATATATATATATATATATATATATATATACACATATATATATGCATATATATACATATATATATATATATATATATATATATATATATATACATATATATATGCATATATATATACATATATATATATATATATATATATATATATATATATATATATATATATATATATATATATATATATATATATATATATATATATATATATATATATATATATATGATTGCATAAAATCCGCTTAGAATAACGGTCGAGCTAATTTTTTAATGTGGTCCACCGGGATCTTGCAGACCCGAAAACGCCAGAAATAAGCTATTTACCCGATTCTGAAAATTTTCTCACTACTAGAGAACTAAATTATTACCATTTAAGCTAATTACCCAGCCGATTTTAAAAATTATTTTACTCTTAGAAATTTAAACTATTTTAAATGGGTACAGGTCAGAGTGCAGATGAGATCCGCCAGTGCTCAATATTTGGACATTCGCTTTGTTATGCAGATGCTGCGACAGGGTTATTTTTTTTTACCAGACTGCACCAGAGGAAGGGTAATGGGTTTAGGAAGTATGTATGTATGTATGTATGTTTGTATGTAATTTAAACGGCTTGAAAGATTTTGGTAGAGAAAGTGTCACTAGATTCGTCTTACTCTCGGGAGTGCTATAGGCTACATGAATTGTCATAATTCATCTCCTAAATAGGGGATGAAAAATTTATATAGCAAACCACTGGGTCTAGAAACGTGAAATTTTGCAGACGAGTTTCCTATGTAACGTGGGGGTGCACCAAGGAAATATTTTTGGAAATTCATCAACTATGGGTATCAAAAATGGGGGATGAAAATTTATGAAAGATAAAATTTTACACAGAGCCACAGGGGCCTAGCGTAGGTGAGTATTAAGAGGGAGAATTTTTGTAAAAATTTATCCACTAAGTGTGTAAAATAGGGGATGAAAATTTATATAGGAAACCGTTGGGTCTAGAAACGTAAAATTTTGTACAAAGTTTCATTTGGTAATGTAAGCAAGCACCAGGAGTGGATTTTTAGAATTTCGTCCCCTCAGGCGTTAAAATAGGGAATGAAGATTTATATTGAAAACCCTTAAGTCTAGAAACGTGAAATTCTGCACAGGGGTTCTTTAGTAATGTAAGCTAGTTATAGTACCAAGAGCAGATTTTTGAAAATTCATCCCCTAAGATTTGAATTTTGAAAATCCATTCCCTATATTTATATGGAAACTAGATTTGTTGAAGAATTCATCCACGTGGAGACGATGGCGACATAGTAAGTGTACGAAGTCATTTAAGGGGGACCACTAGTTTAGTGTGGCCGCCTGAAAAAGGTAATTTTTGGGAATTTTTTTAAAGAAAACTACTACATGGAATGTTTTAATATTTTCAGGATATATTCGTTGATATATATAGTAAATTCATGATAAAATTATTGGACCAAAAAATTGAAAATTCAGTGAGTTATTCGAGATCTCTCAAGGCTCAAAAAAAGTTCCCCCACTGCTGCAGTGATAGCGACCTTCACAGTTCCTGAAATTAAAAAAAAACAAAAAGCCTATTAAACTAGAAGGTATGGTCCGTGCCGTGAACCTCAATCGAAAAAAAAGTTAAAATTTAACAAAATGGCGGAGTTTTTAAAAAAAAGTTTCAAATTTTGCGCGAAAATTTGATGGTTTTGGCTTGCGAAAATTATATTTTTTATTCTATCGGAAAACTGGAGGTTCATGGTACGAAGAAATATATATAAAAGAAACTGCAATAAGAATCAAATCGATCGAATGATTTGTCTTCGAGTTATAACTGCAGCAAATTTGAAAAATGTAGTTTTTCCTAATTTTACCTTTCAGTTTTAATCACTGAGAATTTTTACTGAAGTTATTTACGATATATTCACTATCACGGTCATAGTAAAACTAGATAAGTCGTTTAAATGTGCCAGGGTCTAGCTTCTCCACAACCTTTATACATTTCTCAATACCTTAAAGTTAATAATGAAAATCAGAATCCACTCTTAGGACGGCTGTAACTCAAAAACTATTTGAGATATTCACTTGAAATTTTTGTATGTTATTTTGAAAGGTATAGACTATCGAAACATGCAAAAAAAATTTCCAAAGTTTTGGAAACGTCACACTAGTGGTCCCCCTTAATCAACTTTCAATTAGTCTACGCGGACAAAGTCGTAGACCAAAGCCAGTGTATAGCTAATAATAACTAATAATAATTCTACAATGGGGATCTTTAATGTAGACGAGCACCAAGAAGGGGTTTTGGAAATTTATCCCCTAAGGGAATAAAATAGGGGGTCAAAATTTCTTTAAAAACCTACTGGGTCCAAAAACGTGAAATTTTGTACAGGAGTTTCTTACGTAGCGTATGTGAGCTCTAAGAAGGGATTTTTGGAATTTTATTCCGTAAGGATATAAAATAGGGGATGAAAATTTTTATAATAAAACCATTGGGTCTACAAACGTGAAATTCTGGACAGGGGTTCTTTAGTGACGTTTCTTCTATTGCTTTGGTTAATTGATTTTTCGGGTGGATGCTGTTGAGATATTTTAGGTAGTTGTCCAGTTGTCGATCTGTCCCTTTGAAACCAACTAGGATGTCATCTACATAACGGAACCAGAAGAAAATTTTTTTTTTTAGAGATTGGACTATGTATAATAGAGTTTTCGAAATTATTCATAAAGATTTCGGCTAAGAGGGGACTAAGGGAACCTATTGGGAGACCAGAATTTTGAATATAAATATACTTGAATTATTAAATTAAAAATAATTTTGTAAAAATAAAAATAAACTTGATTATTAAATTAAAAATAATTTTGTTCAAGACATAGTGAAAATGAATCAATGATTTCGACGTTTGACCGTCCAAATTAGTCTCTCTAAGGATTAACCAAAAATTCGTTAGTCAAAGGTAGAAAAGCGCTATTCGTTCGGACTTTGACTGACACGTTATGTCAGACCTGAGGTTTGACTAAGCAAACCTAGGAGCGCCGGCGTTTCGGTGTTTGACTATAATATATATAATAATGGGGTTTAACGTCTGTTCTTCAGGCACTTCTGTCTATAAAAAACGCCACCCACATCATTATTTTTTATACTTTATTTACACACATTTCAGTTACATTACAATTGCATTAGGCTATTATGTGGGTGGAAGACAAGGAAAGGGGTGCGAGGGCTAGGATTTGGTAGGTATGCGTTTGCAGCCGTCTTCTTAAGGGGCACCACTAGTGTGGCCGCCTGAAAAAAGGTGATTTTTGGGAATTTTTTTAAAGAAAGCTACTGTATGGGATGTTTTAATATTTCAAGGATATATTCGTTGATATATACTAAATTCAAGATAAAATTTTTGGACAAAAAAATTGAAAATTCAGTGAGTTATTCGAGATCTTCAAGGCTCCAAAAAGAAAAGTTTCCCCACTGCTGCAGTGATAGCGACTTTCACAGTGCCTGAAGACATTGCCCGTGCCGTGAAACTCAATCGAAAAAAAAAGTTAAAATTCAATAAAATGGCGGAGTTTTTAAAAAAATTTTCAAAATTTGCGTGAAAATTTGATGATTTTTGGCCTGCAAAAATTACATTTTTTATTTGATTGGAAAACTGAAGGTTCATGGCACGAGGAAATATATATAAAAGAAGCTGCAATAAGAATCAAATCGATCGGATGATTTGTGTTCGATTTACCGCTGCAGCAAATTTGAAAATATAGCTTTTCTTTATCTTACCTTTTAGTTTTAATCACTGAGAATTTTTACTAAAACTATTTATGATGTACTCACTATAACGGTCATAGTAAAACTACATGAGTCGTTTAAATGTGCGAGGATCTAGCTTTTCTACAACATGTTACGGGCAGTTACGTCCAAAAACTCCCGAACTATTAACCTTCATACATTTCTCTACACTTCAAAGTTAACAATGAAAATCAGAATTCGCTCTTCAGATGGCTGTAACTCAAAACTATTTGAGATATGCACTTGAAATTTTAGCATGTTATTTTTAAAGGTATAGACTATCAAAATATGCAAAAAAAATTGCCAATTTTTTCAAAATGTCACACTAGTTGTCCCCCTTAAGGAACTATGCCGATATTCATCTGGAATTGTGAAGGGAAACTGCAACAAAAAACCTTCACTAGCATAGCCGGCCACGAAATTCGAATAATCGACCTAGTGCCAGTGCGTAAGCGCGCTCGGCCACTCCGCTGATTTTACAACTTTGGTATAGGCTGCTTTTTAACTTCGACTTTCACCGAAAATTGCAATAATACCATTTATCACCCGTTTGGGACCCCCTAAGCCAACCCTCCACCGCCCCTGTTCATGCATTTACTTTTTCCTTTATTGTAAGCCCCTTTACTATTTCCACTTATAAAAGTTTTCTTTTTTTAATTTCCCTCTTAACGAGTTATTTTGATCGATCTATATTTATAATTTTGAATTTATTATATTGAATTTCAAAACTTTAGGGCGAATTTAAGGAAAGCTTTTATGTTTAAAATAAGTTATGGTAAACAAAAATATATTGTATAAATTCCATTACATTTTCATGCAACAAAATTTACGACTTTAATTACGCATACGTTTTAGTAGGTACGGGGATAACATTCAAAACAATTTTTTTTTTTTGTTCAAATTGGTGATGTCACTTCTTTCACACAGTTTCAAATCGCTTTTCTACTCTAACAATTAAATATTTCATTTTCACATCTCTACATTGGGCTAACAGATCAGTGTGTATAATATGTATGTGTACTGAATTTTACATAGCGTCGTTGTACTATTTATTCTCCATTTGTCCCCATGGACAGCTCGGCGTATAAATAATTGATATGCTTTAATTGATAAATTTTGTAACTGTAAATGGTTTAATAATACCTACTAATAATGATATCACTCTTTTTGATTGACATAATAATAAATGTATGTTTATTATTACATGCATGTAAAATTTATGGGGGCTAAAATTAAATTATTGCTTTTCGAGGCACAGTATTTAATTTTGCTTCCATGATTACTAAAGTAGCGGAAGCACTGTAATCACTTTTGAAATATGAACATTTCTTCTCATCCAAAATAAAAATTGTCAGGCGCATTTTAATTTTGGTTTAATATTTGTCTGTATATCTGTATGTTCGAAAATCAGAGCAAGTGATATAATTTCTGAACTATTAGACCGTGAGCCAGTGACAGGTGAAAAGGTTGAGATTTTTTTTTACCTGCCTTTTTGAGGAGCGGTCATCCCCCGCGTGCCAATGAGAATAAGCAATGTATTAACCGTGGCCCCGGTAACGCTGAAACGGAAAATCGGTTTTTTCGAAAGCACATTTTTGGTAATTTTTAAGATTTTTTTTACCTACCATTGCATAAAATGGAAGAAATGGTATAATAATGTCCATCGAAAAAAACTGGCAGAAAGTTTCCACTGGCCGAAAGAGTGGAAATAAGGATGTCAACTTGCAAAAAAAATTTTTAATTTCCCACGACTTTTTTTACTTGCCAATTAACAGGGAGGAAGGTTAAGCTGTAAGTAGCTGATAAATATAATGGCAGGTGGCTTGGACATTACCAACCACAATTGTTCACGAAAATATTTTGCAAAAACTTTCATTGCTTTACCGCTTTTGTCTTTTGACTTGAAATAATCACCTGCTATTTTATTTATCAGCAACTACACCCTTATTTCGACTCTTTCAGCCAGTGGAAACTTCCTGCTAGTTTTTTTCGATGGACATTATTATAGCATTTCTTCCATTTTATGGATTGCCAGGTAAAAAGACAACATCAAAAATTCCCAAAAATGTGCTTTCGAAAAATCGATTTTCCGTTTCCGCGTTACCGGGGCCACGGTTAATACATTACTTATCTTCATTGGTACGCGGGGGATGATCGCTCCTCAAAAAGGCAGGTAAAAAAAATCAGAACCTTTTCACTCTGCCACTGGCTCACGGTCAAAATTTGATTGTTTTTGATGAAATTTTTAGAGAATATGCTAGTTGGTTAGCAGATGGTTTGCTACAAATTTCATCGCATAATAGAAGCCACGGGACTACCGTGAAATTCCATTAAATGTCTACTACTAGTTCCATTTCGCTCAAATTTGGAGAACATTTGAAAAATATAGGTATATGTAGGTAATTATCCATTATCCATAAAAAATATAATCAGAGACTGTATTGAAGATTAATTACTATGTAAGTGTTATTTTTGTGACTTCGGGTGCAGTCTGAAAATCAATCAAAAGGTATTTTGCTCAAGAGTCTCAGTCAAAACCATTTTTTCAGTCAAAACCTGAAAAATTTACCTAAAAATACTTTTGACAGAGTATATTTTATTTAAAAGTACTATACAACTGAAGGTGGCAATTTTTTAGAGTTTTTAGGATACGGAAGAAAAAAAGCATCCTTATAACTTCGTCGTATCTATCTGTCTGTCGTACCACCATAAATATTTCAATCTATTAATATCGTTAGATCCATGGACATGAAATTTTGCGTGTAGCTACATGAGGTGAAGATTTCAATCCATCAGACCTCAAAGAATTTTTCTAACTTCTTGAAATGCTGCCGCATATTGGAAATGGGGATTCCATCTGAAATCAACAAATGGATGTGTCGCATGGTATTTAATTTTTTCTACCACCTGAATCGCCTCCGAATGTCTAAATCTAGGGGTTACTAAAAGATGGTTTCCGTTACCATGGTAACAAAAATTAAAAATAGATTCTTATAGAACTTGGTGAGTAGAGCAAAAAAGAAGCATAAATTTTTTTAATATCTTGCTTCGTTTTCGAGATATGACGTGTTAAAGTTCTAAAACTTACTATATTGAATAGATAGATAATGTATTGTACATCTTATACATACTATGTATTGTATAATGTATATCAATTTAGTATAAATTTTTATATGTTTGCTAGCTTATTTTAAATATAATATTCTTATTGGTATATTACGGTTTTTTGTGATAGAAATAAGTGGAAAATGAATGGGAGAACATTGAAACCTCATTTTCGGGCAAAGGGGTAATTAAATAATATTGAGGTAATTACAAGGCAGGAGCCCCATTTGTTGCCTCATTACCCTTTGCCCGGAAATGAGATTTCAATGGTAAACTAACTAAAACTAACTTAACCTAACCTTAACTAACCTCACCATCTGCTTTTTACATCAAAGTAGAAGTATATTGTCAACAGTAACTAACCTAACCTTCGGACAAAGGGTAACCTTAACTAACCTCACCACCTAATTTTTATATCAAAGTCGAAGTATAGTGTCAAAACTAACTAAACTAACCTCACCACTTAGTTTTTAGGTCATCTACTATTTGATCGTAAAAGTAATATGTTTCTCAGGTTCAACTTTTTAAATAGTTTAAAAAGTACGTCCAATATACGCTATAAATAGTATATGATATAAAAACTAGGTGGTGAGGTTAGTTAAGGTTAGGTTAGTTTAGTTAGTTTTTACAATATACTTCGACTTCGATATAAAAACTAGGGAGTGAGGTGAGTTAAGGTTACTCTTTGCCCGAAGATTAGGTTAGTTAATTTATTTGTGATAATATACTCTGACTTTAATATAAAAACTAAATGGTCAGGTTAGATTAAGTTGGATTAGTTTAGTTAGTTTTGACAATAACTTAGACACTGATATAAAACCTAGATGGTGAGTTTAGTTTAATTAGTTTTGACAATATACTTCGACTTTGATATAAAAATTAGGTGGTGAGGTTAGTTAAGGTTACCCCTTGCCCGAAGGTTAGGTTAGAGTAGTTAGTGTTGACAATATACTTCGACTTTGATATAAAAACCAGATGGTGAGGTTAGTTGAGGTTAGGTCAGGTTAGTTTCGGTTAGGTTACCATTGAAATCTCATTTCCGGGCAAAGGGTAATTAAATAATATTTAGGTAATTAAAAGGTAGGAGCCCCATTTGTAAATAATTACCCTTTGCCGAAGTTTCAATAATGAACTAACCAAAACTAACCGAACCTAACCTAAATTAACCTCACCACCTAAGTATATTGTCAAAACTAACTAAATTAACCAGACCTAACTAAATTCACCACCTGCTTTTTATATCAAAGTCGAAGTATATTATCAAAATCAACTAAACTAACCTAACCTTAATAACCTCACCACCTAGTTTTGCGTTCAAAAATACATTTCCGGTTCGAATTGCCAAAAATTCATTCACAGAATAGTTTTTAATTTATGAAAAATATATTTAAAAAAATTTTGTTCAATTGGATGTATCCAATAGTATATTTATTTACATCTACTATACTACTTCTTGCTATTTTAGACCCTTAAAAGTACGACTTCTGGTTTACGTTACCAAGAATCCGCTTAGGGGGTAACTTCTTAAGCCAAAAAGAGTATGTATGCCGAATTTCAGCACAATCGGAGGTAAGTGATTATACTACTTTTTGCTAATTTAGACCCTCAAAAGTATAACTTCCGGGCCGCGTCACCAAAAACCCGTCTAAGGGGTAACTTCTTAAGCCAAAGAGAGTGTGCGTACCAAATTTCAGCTTAATCGGAGGTATGCGGTTTTCGGAACTCCAGCCCAATTACAATTAAAATTATTTTGAACATTCATAAGAACGAATATTTTTCTCTACATTGTTATTTAGATACATCATCGTTTTCAACATCTAGTATTCACACTACAAATTATTGAGAGAAGACATAATTTCGGATCTTTCAAAAAAAAATACGCCAAAATAATATTTTCAGTAATACTATTAACAAGCTTCTTAGTGCACTAATTTCGAAAGACATTGTACTTTAAATTGTTAGAGTGACATCTAGACATCAAAGTAGGAAACATAGAATGGTTTAAGTATCAGACGTTAATAAAATTGTTTAATATATATATATATATATATATATATATATATATATATATATATATATTTCTTTAATTAAGTAAGGAAACATTAAATGCGAGGTAAATTTAAATTGAAAAAAATCATTTATATAAATGTTAAAACTGTTTGGACATACGTTAAGTAAATATATACTTTTTGATTATACTTACAAATGACGTAAACTATTTTTATTTGATGTTTCTTACTACGTTATAGTTAACGTAAATTTTGTAACTTTATTTAATTAAAATTTCTATAATTTTTGGTGATATATTTCGTAAAAGAGCAATAGGTATTCAGTACTCTTACAATTTAAGGAATCAATTAAAATCAATATTTTATTTTGAGACCACTGTCATCTACCCAATTATGTCTAGTTACGCTATGCTGTTATGTTATTTTCACTTCACTAGGAAATATAATTCTTTTAAAAGTGCTACTTTAAAAAAAATCAAAACAAAGCTTAAACAAATAAAATCTTGTTACGTTGAGTTGACTTCATCTAATAAAAAATACTAAAATTTTAAATAGGTAGGGTAGGGTCGTGTAAGATGGCGCGGTCGGTAAGAGTTCGCACTCCTGTATTCTCGAAACAGGAACGAAATTTGTACCCAACTTTAATCGTGTTTTGAAGTGTTCGGGTATCTGTAATTACTCATCAAAAAATATTGGTTTACGACATAATCCCGATATTCTAGAAAAGTTTAAAATTTCTAGACGATTTGATATTTTTCTCGAATTTCGATGTGTTGCTATCGTTTATGTCGAAACAAGTTAAAAGTTATAAATTAGTCACGAACTAGTGGATGTTCCCACGAACAGTGTGATAGTCACGAACAGTGTCAGTACGCGTGGATGGTTCCCACAGGATGATTTTGTTGATAATAGACAGGCGTCTAAGATGGCGCAGTACAAAGGCGTGTAAGATGGCGCACTCATTCTTACACGACAGTTTCTTTTATTATGTTTTTCTTTAACTTTTCTAAGGAATTCTATACAGCAAGCTTTCGTACAACGTAAATTCGTGTAACTCAAGTTCCTACATCAGAAGTTTACGATTACGAAAACTAACGATATCGAAATGTAGTTTTTTTAAATACTCTATTGCTAATAAAATCAGTGGGATATTATTAACAACAGAATTAGGTAGTTAAGCCTAAAATTAAACCAATTATAACCAATTTATAAGAAGTAATTCGATATCGATAATTCTCGATAGCGAAAAGTACATTTTAATAGTCGCAAAATATTTGGAATACCGACAACTTGCTTCGCTTAAGTCTTAAAAAAATTCGTTATTTTTTCACTACCACGTATCGTTCACCAGATATTTACGATCGAAAGTTTACGATTACGAAAAGTAACGAAAATTAATTTTTTTTAAATGTGTTATTGCTGACCCAATCAATTGGACTAATGGAGCCTAAATTAACCAATTATAATCAATTTCTGATAAGTAATTCGGTATCGATAAGTTTCGATAACGAAAAGTAGGTTTCAATAATCACAATACGTTGGAATAGAAGAGCCATGACAGTACGGCGGTACACTACTTCGTTAAAAGTATGGGGACACCCTAACCCAAAGTCTACCCACATTTTTGACACGGTAGTGTACCATAGTATTAAGTATAATACGGGGTCAAAAGTGTGGGCACACCCTGAGTCAGGACGTTCCCATACCTTTGACAACGTAGTGTACCGCCGTACTATCATAGCTCTTCTACTCGTTTGGAATATCCATAACTTAATGCATTTAACCCTTCAAAAATTTCGTTATTTTTTTGCTACGATCCGCCGTTACTTACGATAAAAGTTCAGAATAACGAAAAATATGGAGAAGTTCTGACAAGAAATTCACCTCTTACGTAGTTGTCGGATTGTTTAAATGTGATTTGTGCTAAAATCAAAGCTTTTTAATAAGTGCGCCATCTTACCGACATCTTATTTTGTGAATTTTTTTTAATAATAAAATTTATTTTTTTATAGCCATCTAAATGTTAAGTGCGCCGTCTTACACGACACTACCCTAGTTATTAACTAATATTTGACCAGAATAAACGTTTGCTCCAAATGTTGATACTGTACGTGATGAATACGGCTTTGGTAAGCTAGAGGTCTGCACATTTTTATCGTCTTTATTAGGGATCATTGGCTTTGTATTTCACACAATATTGAGGGCGCAAAAGCAGTTGCAGGTATTAGGAGCATAATAAGACCTAGGTGTAATTTTGATGGGCCCTATTTGCCGCCAACACCCAAATAAATAAATTTAAAAAAATATGTAAAAATTATTTTAACAGACGTATTTATTTAGTGAACTGAATTAACAAAAAGAAGAACCGGATTACTTAAGATAAGTTTTGTTGAATTTTTATATTCGAGCGATTACAACCTCCTTTTATAACATAAGACTCGTTACTGGAGACAACGCGCGGGATGGCGAGAAGTGGCTCATGCGTTGTAACTTGTGGGTATCTGATATTTGCATGCGTGAAACAATGATACGACTGCACGAATATTTGAGCAATTTATGAATTTTACGTCTTATAAACCAACAGGGCTTATTACCCGCAGTTACCGTATATTCAGTTTTACTTGTCTCTGATTTTTTAATTTGAAAACGGATTCATATTTCTAAGAGGAATACATTACTCATCAAGCATACCCAATAAAATTTTATAATATTATGTAACGCGTTAGAATCGCACACTAATAATATATACTCTGAATGGTAACTGCTACTTTGTTCTACTATCACGATACAACAAGACAAATGCATAAGTTGAGATTCTACTACTTCCTTACATTTTTGTAAGAGTTTACTCAATTTTTTTAAAAAGGGTGTGAGCATTGTGAGACTTTTCTCAAGTAAATATGAATATGTTGTTATATATATATATATATATATATATATATATATATATATATATATATATGCAAATCTCGGATACACGCAGCAACGCAGGTAAGCCTTGCTATCATAAATAAACTGGACAATAGAATTATCAAATTTTTGTGTTATCTTTTACAAAGGGCTCTTTCAATAAGAGTAATATTTTTTTTTTTTTGAAAAATTTAGATTTATTAACAAAAATAGGTAATTTTTAAGTAGGTAACTGGTCAAAATAAAACATAGACATATTTTGCTTATTATTATTATAATGTATTAATATATAAATAACTATAATTAAAATCTGTGTACACAGCCATACAAAAATTTTTATATAATTACAGTGCACGGTGAAAAATTCACAGTTCTATTGAATATTTTATTCAGATAGAATGTTTAATGCTTTTATCAGAATGTCTAATTCTGATAGTGGTTTCGGCTTCGTCAATGCCCAAAACTAACAAAACAACTAGCTAGAAAAAGTGTTTAAAAATTTGACTTGGTGCAAACCAATACTCAACTGACGATATGTAAAAATTAACAATTGCCCACACTGTGTGGAAATAGCCGTGAGAAATTATTTCGCACGGCTTAATATAATAAAAAAAGTTGGCTGTGTCTTTGATTTAATATATAATGTCTATAAATAATTCTAAAAATATACATATGTATGTTGATTATTTATTATTGTTTCCATAGTTTCAAAGTATGCTTTGGCACAAATTTGAACATCTTACCACCGACATTATAAATTTAAAAAATTTTTACTACTTATTTAAATTTTATTTTAATTATCTATTTTAAATTTTACGGAAAAAATATGCTCGTAGAAAAAATATAGTGTAAAATACGTGGGAAGAGCTTATTGTACAATATACTATTTTCCGTATAATGTAGATCTTTAAGAAAATATCCCAGCAAGTCTCAAATAGATTACAATATGTTGAAAAACATTTAAACCAGTTACCATATACAGTGATCTCTCCTTGTTCGTTTAAGTTTTCTACAAAACAAAGAAAAAAATACGGGAGTAAAAATTCTACTACCACTAAAAAGACAAAATTCCTACTTAAAGAACTTTCGGATAAACGATTTTTACATAAATTCGTAACAGAAAACATTTAGAAAATAACAGTGAGTAAGTACGCTTGTTTTGTTCATTTATTATTGTTGCAGTGTTCAAACTACTCCAAGAGTTTTTCATAACATATCTAAGTAATATGTGTTCGCTTTTTTCTACATTTTCAGGTCATTGCACGCACTACTTTCTTAGAGAATAATATTTATAATTTTTTGAAAAAAAATTTTTTTTCTTTATAGACTTTGTATTTAATTGTTTGTGATATATGTGTTAGGTAAGGTAAAATACTATTATATTCTACAATCTACACGCCTGCTTTAAATAAAAAAATTATATGACATTTCATTTTTAAAAAAATTTTTTTCCCCGCTTATATGCCCTGGCACACCAACGAAATTGTTTCTGTAAAAACCTCTAACAATACACTAACTCGTGGAAGAGTGTCAAAAATTAACAAAGGGTACAGCCGGGTTTGCATAGGCAGTGTCCCCCCAATAGAAACTCACAGCAATAACTAAGTGTACTAATGGTAGGGTAAGGTTATAAGTAACTGATATCTGCAACCTTCCCGGCTAAAGCCGAGTAGTTACGGAGATAACTAAAAAAATATCCAAAAAAGACTGCCTTCCTGATAGGGGAATGGGGTGTCAATGAAGTGTCGTGCCCCGGGCGCCAGTTATGTTCACTACACCACTGGGGTAAGGGCTGAAACCTAGCATACTCTGGATACTAACTAAATTCATGTACAAAATTTCAGCCATATAGTTTTATTTGGGATGCTTGTAGGCGTGTTAAGCCCACCGAAAAACACGAAAAAAATGAAATTTTAGGATAAAAGTCGTATGAGCAAGGGTTAAAAATTCTCCAAAAAAAAAAAACACGTCCTAGATATTAACCCAATCCGAATATAGAATTTGAGAGATCTGTGCGCGTGACACAACCAACGAAAAAGTGGAAAAAACATGATATTTTGGCGTAAAAATGGTGGAGGTGAAGATTAAATATTGAAACAAAAAAAAAAAAAAATCACACCCTAGGTACCCACACAATTAACACACAGTTTCAACTCTCGAATGCCCAGTTGCACCGGTATTGCTTAAGTATTACTTGGCAGTTGGCACTAACAAGGAAAGGTTCTGAACTGTCAATTCGCAATTTTGATGAAACTTGGTATATGTGTAGTACAAGCAAAAATAACAGACCTGTATTTTCTTTTATCTGCCACCGTCGCCATTTAAGGGGTGAAATCACCCCTCAAAATTAGGGTAAAATTTTAATTTTGCCTGATAACTTGAAAACGACCGCAGATAGAAAAAAAAACTTGAATTTGACAAAACACATTTTTAGAGAACTTTCTATTGATGTGTATAAATCCAGGGTCGGACCTACTGGAGGGGCTGTTCAGGCAAAATTGAGGGTAAATTTTGAAATAAGGTGGATATGCTTTAGTATATTAAAATTTGAATAGCATATATGAAAACTACATGAAAAATACTAGTTTACCTGTTTTTGCTCAAAGTTGTAATTTAAAGTCTAAATTCTCAAAACTGGACAGCTAATTTGAGATGCCAATCGTAATTTTACTGACAACCAGCAAAATAAAAATATTTGTATGAGGTTTCCAGCAAGTGGTTTGTCTTGTATAATAACTGTCTAAAATATACCGAATTATACTTGTTGATGTCTAACTAAAACTTTAAATTCTATACAAGTAATGTTAAAATTTGATTTTGTTAAGTCAAGCAAGAATATTATTGCATATAGTTAGTTGTAGAAAAAAATTAAATTTATAAATACTTCTTTTTGTCAAGAAATACGGATAAGGAAATTTTTTCTAGTTTGGCATGAATGTAAGAAAAATTATAAAAGTTTTAATATCTTTAATTTAAAATAGTTTACAATAATAAAATAAGGCGTATATTATTCTATGGCTTATGATCTTCACAATAATGGTACTGTTCAAAAAAATGTTCTAAACAAAGAAATTTTTGACACCAACTACATCCTAAAACGACTGGTTCTCCACAAATATGACATTTCGGTTGAGTATCTACTTCGGTTTTGAAAAAATATATTCGACGGGATTAACGAAGTAATCTGGTCTTTGTTCTATGTATCTGCTCTTGTACCAGGCGTATTTAAATGTATCTCTAAAACGGGGTGAGGAGAACTGATTATGTGCTAGGGATTGTATTTTTATGATATTATTCCTAGAATGTATCCGTCGGATGGATGTAATCATTGTTGTAATTGTTGAGTAACTAACAACTAGAAATATTTAATTAAGATATTATGTAAAGATTCAGTGACAAACATGTCAACGGACAGTGGGTCACAAAATTTGCAATGTGAAGGGTTTAAAATATCATTGTTAAATAATGACAAAATAATTTGTGCAGGAGTATGCAACAGGAAGTTCTGTGTAGAATGTTCTGGATTAAAAAGAACAGAAGTGAAATTAATAAAAGAAAAAAGTAATATACATTGGTTCTGCCACGTGTGCAACTCAAATGACACATTATGGAGCAAAATGCTAATAATGGCAAGCAAAATTGAAGAATGTTGTCAAATAATTAAGCAACAAAATTTAGTTATTGGCAAACAGCAGGAACAAATTAACAACTTATTACAAACGAGTAGATAGGATATGGGCGTTCTGGACCGGAAGCGGTGCCATAGCACCGCCCGGACGCATGCGCACTGGACCGGAAGTAGTTCTGCGCATCCTATGCGTGCGCACTGGACGGGAAGTAGTATTAGTACTGCGCAGATGTCTTACATCTCGGCGGAAGTTTTTCGTACTTTACTGGTAGCTGAGTACATATGTGTTGTCAGCCAGCGTCTGAATGACCTTGGACGCGAGATGCTACGGTGCATTAGTACGTATGGGTTATTAAGAGATTTGATCAAAGGTTAAATGGACGGAACATACTAGGAATATTTTTTTATTAGTGTACGTAACGACATCTGTCGGCGTTTTAGTTCGATCTAATCACATCAGCAAACTTATCATCTGTAATGAGTCAACAAGTTATATTCACATTAATCTAATAAAGTGACATAATTAATTTAGAGAGGTCAGTATATGTATATAATTTTGCGATATGGAAATATGTACATGTTAGATGTACAGTCAGTTTCAAAAAAAGTTGTGTCATTTCAATTACACTAAAGCTCGCATGCAAAATTTACGCTATTCTCAGTCACTGAAATTTTATTCCCAGCAATGATATAACAGTTAAAAAATTTTTCTCTACAATAAATCAAGCATATTTTTTATAAAATGAACACTTAAATTGATATGAAAATTCTTAGCGTGTAAATACAAAATACAGCTTCAGAACAAAATTATTGGTAAAATAGGATAAAGTCCTAAGAATAAGACATCGTGGTACATCCGTAATAAATAACTATACAGCGAAACTAGGCTGGAATCCGTTTAATGATATATCGCCAAACTAGCAAGAAATTTCTACAACAACCAACGATCCTATGAACCGATTAATAATAATTTAAACCTCGAAATTAGGCCCAACAACTGAAAGACGTCTGCCCCCAACAGTTCTAATGAAACATACTGTACACAATAGCAAATTTAAACATCTACTTTTATTACAATAACACCTATATGTGCTTATAAGCCTACATAAGTCTTAAATAATTTGACTGATGTTTATCATATCAGTACCATATTATTGTTAAATTTTATAATAAAAATAGTTTTCAACAAAAAAGTTTTTTCACATGTCGTTTCTAAGTTTCATTTCAGAGAAATATAAACACAGGAATGTTTTTAAGAAATGTGAAATCTCTCGTTTTTTTAATAACTTATAAACATATTAACAAATTGAAATTTTTAATATTTTAGCATAATTTTTAAAAATTTATTTCTCTAAAATAATTTCACTGTCTATACTCTCGTCTCTAAATCACAATTTTTGAACTAAGTATAAATCAATAATACATATGAGTAATATTTGATATGCATCGTATTGTTAGGTTTTATGGTGAATAATTATAAAACAAAAAAAGATTTAATATCCCCTGAAAACGAAAAATTTAATTTTTCACATGCTTAATAAAAATTATTTTTCAAGTTTAATAAAAATTATTCTTTATAAAATTGTCTATCAAATATTAGCCTTGCACATACATATAAGAAATGCTGATTTGCTAAAATATAAATCTTGGAATGTGGATACATAATGTTATAAAAGTCCAATACGTTCATACATATGTATATATGAATATTACATTGTAATACAGGTATTCGCTATATCTATATGAATCGTGTTTAAAAGCCAAATTTATTTTCCTGAATTTTTTAAAATATATATATATAGTAATATAATATTTCGCATATATACAGTACTCTGTTAAAAGTACGGGTTTCTACACCGTTAAAAACATATATTTTACAATATCAATATATTGTAAAAAATCATATTTCTTAATATTTTTAAAACTGAATATGTAATATCAAGAATTTAAAACAGTTTTGAAACATTAATTTCTCCTCATAATATTTTTTTAGTCTTAAATTAATAGCACAATGTTCCATATATTTTAAGAAAATTTTTCTTTTAATATTTTATAACTTATCTAAAAAATTTATAGCTATTTTTTATCCAAAATTTATTACTTGCTATTGTTAAAAAATTAGTTAAATATATCTATAGGTATTAAGTGACCCCTAGTTTTGTGAAAGACGGTAGTAAGAGCAATTCATCTTAAATACGAAATTATTTTATCAATGCTAAATAAGCGTTTTTTTTCTCATATTATCATACTCCAATATATTGTATATTATTATAATTTATAAAAATGTGTTTTATTTATTAAAAAATTTAGCAAAATTTTAAATAATATCACGTCAAAATAATATTCAGAAGTCAATAAAAGACAATAGCAGTAAATTTATTAAGATAACTATAAATAAATATTAATCTAATGTTGAAATATTTATTAACAAATAGTACTGCTTAGTAGAAAATTAGGTACCTATTGTTTTGTTTTCAAATTTACCTTTTTGCAATTAAAGAAAATTTTAGTAACTATCGATACCTATATAAAACGATACCCATAAAAGACAAGCATGCTCTGATCTCAACAATTTTTTCCCATGTTAAATTTGTATGTTCTTACTTCGCTGAAACTTATTATGTTTATATATTCCCCCAATATTTTCTACCATAAACAATAGTTATAGCAAGCTAGGTAGGTATTGAATAAGTATTTTTTGTTTGTTAATTTATTGATGATAGAGAAAAAAAATTTATGATTTTATAGACAGTGAAATACATTTAAACTATTTTTTGCAGTTTAATTTTGTAAAAACACCTAAAAATTATCAGTCACAGACAAATATTTCTAAGCAAACGAATTGAAAATGTAGTTTTATATCATAAGAATAAATGCGTATATATAGGGTGGACAGTAAATAACTCTCATAATTTTTAAAGAGCGGATGAAAACTTTAATTTTGGATTACGAAATTTTATTTTTTTTCCGGAGTTAAGCTGCATTCAATTAATTAACCCTTTCCTGCACAGCAGTTTTAGATCATTACTGTGCAAACGATACTTCAAATTAGCAAATCATTAATAACATGGGTAAATACTTATTAGCAAGAATTACATAGTTTACACATATGTTCTATCGCACCAGAATGTTAATAGGACAATGCGATTTAATTGCCTATATTCAGGAGCAAGCAAAAACATTACCTATTTTAATAACTTAGAAAATACACATTACATAGTTCGTTGTAAGAACAATCATTTCGGTGATCTTTTTTTTTTTTAACGAATTACTAAATTTGCTTAAGGACTATGGTATGTAAGAAATAACAACACTCACATAATTTTAAAATAATTAACATATAGCTATTGGAAAAGTTACAAAGATTTTTTTAACAACTTATTAAATGCTGATAGCTTATTTTAATATCTCCTATAGGGCCTTAAGTATAACCCTTCACCCGAAATTTTTTCATCACCATCGTTGGCGACTGTATTCTCGTCATCATCAGCTTCTCCTTCGCTCGCAGTATCTTCGCTATCGCTAGTAGATGTTTTTTCATCATCATTGAATACATATTTTAACACTGGTTCAATAATATCATGCTTTTCCAATTCCCTGGTTATTGAGATAATCCGCTTTCCAATGTCACTTTCCTTTAAATTATTAAAATGGCTTCGTTTTTTCTCGTTTTCGATATAATCCGCGAAGCTGGGATTTATAATATGACTCCTTTCCATTAAATTGCACACAGTATTAACCATTTCTTCTCCAATTTGCGTCTGAGTCGCTAAACTTCTTAGTTCATCAACTAAATGGTTCGGGTCATCAAAATATTCTTCTCCATCAACAGGTTTCGAATGGCCATTATGAAGGTTAGTATTTTCATCATCATATTTGAAACGTTTAGCTTCTCCATTTATTGAATTAGATGTTGAAGGTTGGTCCTTTTCTTCCGAATTTTTATCTTCTTGTTCTTCATCCTTTGCGCATGCGTTCTGAAGCTCTTTGACCATTAATATGTCTAGAGCAGTTTGTAAGAGACCAGCTATCTTTGGAGTAAAACTTGTTTCTTTGTAGTTATCAGGCGATGGTAAATGCTTTTGTTCATCAGATCGATTATCTTCGACATTTACCGATTGTAGAATATTATGCGAGTTTTTTAAAGCGTGGAATTTACTTCTGATTGCTTCTGCTGCAGCCATCATACTTTCATCAAAAGTATTCAAGTTTCTTTTAGATAGATCTGTATCATTTTCATGTTGATTTTGAAATACTGGTGCTTTATCTTCCTTTTCTTCATTTCTTGCTTCAAAACTATATTCGGTTTCATTATCATCATTTTCATCATTAGATTTTGACGATTCACTTTGTCTCCTGTTCTCCGCGCTGTTCACTTGTGTCCCATTATTTACCGTGGTATATTCAAACTGATTATTTGCGATCTGGTCATTATTGTTTGTTTCATGTTCCTGAGTATGCACTCTTCTTTTCATATGACGTAAAAGAGAACTTCTCCGCGAAAATGTCTTGTCACAACGTATACAGTTAAACATTTTGATAGATGTGAAGAGTTCGATTTATAACATAACACTGATTAGTTTTTATATCGACATGATCTTATATAGTACAACCAGAGCAGAATTGACGTAAAGTAACGCCAACAGTAAAGCAGCACAGAGACTGGTGCATTTTAGAATTTGTTTTTGGTGTAATTTGATGTCTTTATGGCGTATTTTTGATTTAACTTGGAATCATTTGGTGTCATTTGGTGTAATTTTGATGTATTTTTGGTGTAATTTTGGTGTAAATTAGGTGTTATTTGGTGTAATTTTGGTGTAATTTGGTGTATTTTTGGTGTAAATTTGGTGTAAATTTGGTGTATTTTTTGGTGTCATTTGGTGCACCTTTGGTGCAGTTTGGTGTCATTTGGTGCACTTTTGGTGAATTTTGGTGCACCTTTGGAGCAGTTTGGTGTCATTTGGTGCACCTTTGGTGCAGTTTGGTGTCATTTGGTGCAGTTTGGTGTCATTTGGTTCACCTTTGGTGAACCAAATGTATATATATATATATATATATATATATATATATATATATATATATATATATATATATATATACCAATATATATATATATATATATATATATATATATATATATGTTTTCTTACGTCTTTGCATGCAACAAAGCGTAAGTAATTTTTATAAAATTAACTATGTAAACTTACATATTGTTTGGGAATTCTAACTCAGCTTCAATTAAGCCCAAAACTCTTAAGCAAGTGTGCTTTGTATATATATATATATATATATATATATATATATATATATATATATATATATATATATATATATATATATATATATATATCCTTTACATACTTAAACTTAAGTATGTAAAGGATATATATAGTTATGTTCACTCGTTCGCGAGGTTGATTAAAAAATAAATTTTATTTTTCGTTTTATTACAATGTTTATTATAAAATATTTGATTGTTATAAATTTCAATAATTACACACTAAGTTACAACGTAGAAACCTCACGTCTAGCGAACTTTGAAATTGAATTAAATAATAGCGAAACTAAAACTCGTTGAAATTGACTTAAACGCTTGTATTTATACTATCTCGTAATGTTCTAGAAAAGTGCATTTAGCTGACTAAGAAATGAGGCTTCTAATAACAATTCTTAGAAGTAAAAGTTAAAAGCTGATATAAGCTGTAATTGATATTATAAAGTGATTACATAAGCATATGATTGAAATATGACATATGTGTGAATGGTATGTAAAGGATGTTAGGTAACTGATACATATTAGATAAAATATTATATAGGGTGTCCATAAGTTGTGTCCATTACTCCTCCCTCCTTAAAACGAAAGTGGTGGCCATAGAAGTTTGACTTCTTGGGACGGCGCTTTTGGTTGGTATTGTACTTGAATTGAAGAATCCTCTTGGATATGTGCTTGAAGTGATGCATTCTCTTGGAACGGCTTCCTTGTGTAACGAATAATGAATAGGGTACTGATGATTAACATGGTTGCAAGAATAAAGTAAGTAGTAGATACGTTAATAGTGCCATGTGTCCGCAGTAGCTGGATTTCTTCTCGATTTTCTAAATGATAGTTTTTCAATTTGTTAAGGTCCAGTTTTTCTTCCAATTTGGATATGTTGACCGGAAGATTGTATGTTGGTTGCAAATAGATTTTTTCCCAATTTCTTAATATTTTACTATTGTAGGTAATGTCGTTGATTTTTACGGAACAGTTTTCAAAGCGTATTAAAATAGTTCCCATGATGGTTCGATTTTTGATGCCACATGTTGAACTAATGGCAATTCCATATGAGTTCTTGATGATGATGTGGTTGTTGTAGATTTGTTTGATTTCGGTTATGTTGTTATAGTATTCATAGATGCAGGTCTAGGCGATTGATTGGAAAGTAGATTTCCGATGCACTTTGAATTTTTCAATTTAATTGCTGCAGTTTTGGGCTCGCATACGTAGATTTCCTCTATTTTGGGGCACGCATTATCGACCTCGTACAACTGATATTCATTGGAAATGGTAAATGGTTTGGGAAATTTTATTGTTTTTAAATGAACATTTGGTAATGGTTCTAATTTGTTTAATTGATAGGTAGAGGATTGGAAATTAGGTATCTGTATGTTAAAAATTATGTTGCTATCGTTGTAATAAGCCTGCAGTTTAAGGAACTCGTATATTTGTTCGTATGATTTGATGGGTATGCCTTGTTTGTTCAGTGAATTATAAGCGTACTCTAGTTCATCTGGAAGTAGAATAGGCTTTGCGACAATATTAAGTTTTGCCAAATTAATGGATTATATCTTTAATGTGGTCATTAAGTGTCCCAATATTGAAATTAATTCTGTACGCATATTGTATAATTTTTAATTCGCTTTGTTCTTTTTGACCGATGTTCGTATATAAAGATTTCAAATATCTGTTAATAGAATTTTGCTGATCGTTTATGTGTTTGGTGATGTTTTCAAATCGTTCGATCATTTGGGAGTTAATGCGGACCTGCTTGTTTAATTGATTCACAACGTTATTTTGATTTAGTTTTAAATTTTCTATATTTTTATTAATTTCGATTGCATCGTTATGATCCATGTTGCCAGTAATCTGTTTAATGACTGTTCCTAAACCGTCTATCAATCCTCGCTTAGTAATTTTTCTTGGTAGTAAAATTTGGAGATTTTCTTTCAATTCTTTAAATTTTAGCCGAATAATTTCCTCGAATTCTGTATTAGCGAGTTTTTGTGAAATGAGATTGATTGAATTTTCAATATTAAATAGATTTTCTTCATAATTATTAAGATTAATAATGTGAATATAATGGTCATAACTATTCACGACTCGTGCTTCGCCTAGGTTCATTACTAGGATCCCTGGATTGTTGGTCTGGTCTATTATTTCTATTTTCTGTGCTGTTACCGACAGCATTATCCTGCAATTTAAGTGGACGTCTTAATTTTTGTTCGTTTAACTTTCTATTCTTATTATCTAATATGGTTATTTTATTATTTTTGGATACAGCAGTTTGTTTGAATTTAGCATGTAGTTTGTTATTATGTTTGTTTTCAGTTAGACACGCGTTTGTGCCGGGTACATAATTTAGGGGTTCATGTCTATCTCTATTTAATTTTACAATTTTTTCTTGTTTCTTTTCTAAAACGTAGTCATTAACTTTGTCGTACAAGTTTTGTTGTTTTTCGTTTATGTCGTTCAAGTCAGGTTTTAAGCTCATGTCATATGTTCTGCCAAAGAAAAGTTCAAAAGGAGTGTACCTAGTAGTTGAATGGACTGAATTATTATAAGTGAAAATTGCAGATAGTAATTTTTGTTCGGGTTCCATTTCTCTATTTTTAGGATTTTTGTGGATAATTCTGTAAATTTCTAACAGTGTCGAGTGAAATCGCTCGATGGGTGAATTTGAATTTGAACTTCGTACAGAAGTAGTGTGCAAATTTATGTTATAGTTATCACAAAATTGACGAAATCGAATAGAATCAAATCCTTTTTCAGAATCTACAACTAGTGTTGTAGGTTTCCCATATGTTGCTATAAATTTTGAAAATGCTTCTATTAGGTGTATGCTATTTCTACTAAGAAGAATGTATCCTTGTGCAAATTTAGAAAATTTATCAATTATAGTAAATATTACAAGTTTATCGATATAAAATATATCTGCATGTACGATTTCAAGTGGACGGACTGGTGTTGGGGTTAACTGAAATTTTTGTTTTGGGGGTCCCCTATCATATTTGTTTTCTTGACATGTTTTACAATTATTAATGTAATAAGTTATTTTGCTTTTTAAATTTGGAAAATAGTAATCTCGTTTTAAGTGAGCCAAAGTTTCATTAATTCCACGGTGGTTACTAGTCTGGTGATAATCTGAAATTATGCGGTCTTGTTGTTCATCATCTTCAATGCCTTCCAATAATTTTGTACATCTTATAATTTTGAATTGTCTACCATGAGAAAAGTATTGGTGATAGATTTCTTGTACTTTATTAAACAAATCGTCATCGGGGCAGTATATAGCTGTACGTTTTTTCGGTGGTAAGAACTGTCTAAATATTTCAATTAAAATTTCGTCAGTATAATTTAGACCTTGAAAAGTTTGTCTACGTTTCGTTTTAAACAAAATTTTTAATTTTCGGCTTGTCGTTTTTAGTTCTGGGTTAATAGGGAGAATGACTTGTTGAGCGAAATCATTTAAGGGATTTTCAGAGATTGGAATAAATAATGTATCGTCATCGTCAGCACTATGTACAGTACTGTCTTCGTCATTGCTGTTATTTGTTCGAGTAGAAGTATGTCGTGTTACATGGGTTGAAGTATTACTACTAGTTTCGTGTGAGTTAATTTCTGGAATAATAACGCGTGAAAGAGCATCAGCATTTGTGTTACTCTTGCCTGATTTATGTATGATGGTATAGTCGAATTCCTCAAGTTTGAGGCGCCACCGAACCAGTTTACTATTCGGTTCCTTTAATGACATAAGCCACGTAAGAGGCTTGTGGTCTGTTATAATTTTAAATTTGCGACCAAATAGGTACGAACGGAAGTATTTTGTGGTCCACACAATAGCCAGAAGTTCTTTTTCTATTGTGCTGTAATTTTGTTCACTCTTAGTGAGTGTACGGCTAGCATAACAGATTGGGCGATCCTTGCCGATAGGTCCTTGCGAAAGTATCGCGCCTATAGCACAATTACTAGCGTCTGTTGTTAGGTTAAATTCTTTACTAAAATCAGGATATGCAAGTACTGGCTCGTCAGTGAGTAACTTTTTGCACAGTTCGAAAGTTTTAATATATTCCGGGGTTAATTTAATTTCCTCTCCTTTTCTTAAACATTGGGTTAAAGGTTTAGTAATTTTCGCGAAATCTTTAATGAATTTACGATAGTACCCTAGTAAACCGAGAAAGCTCTTAATTCCAAAAGCTCTTGTGTCCAAGGAAAGTGACCTCTTTATGTAAAAATTCACTTTTATCAAGTTGTACTTTAAGATTTGCTTTTCTAAATTTTTCAAAAACTTTACGTAAATTTACAATGTGTTCGTCTAGCGATGTGGAGAAAACTATGATGTCGTCCATATATACTAGACAAACAGTGCCTTGTAGTTTTCGCAAAACGTTGTCCATAACCCTTTGAAAGGTGGACGAAGCGTTTTTTAGGCCAAAAGGCATTCGCAAATATTCGTAGTGGCTATTCTCGACGCTAAAAGCTGTTTTCGGAATATCTTTACGATGTAGTTCAATTTGATGAAACCCGCTGGCCAAGTCAAGGGTAGTAAAGTACATACATTTGCCAAGTTTGTCAAGAATATCAGTGATGTTTGGTAATGAGTATTTGTCGTCGACTGTTTTTTCGTTTAAGCGTCTACAATCGACTACAAGTCTCCATTTTTTCTTTCCACTTGCGTCGGCTTTTTTGGGGACAATCCAAATGGGGGATGACCAAGGAGAATAGCTTGGTCGAATTATACCTTGTTTTAATAATTGGTCAATTTGTCTCCTAACCTCCTCTTTATGAATTTGTGGATAGCGATACGATTTTGTGTGTATCGGGGTGTCGTCTTTAGTAATGATACGGTGTTTGATTTCATTCGTAAAAGTCAGGTCTTGTCCTTCGCGATAGAAAATATCGTCAAACTGTTTACAAAGGTTAATAATTTTGGACTGTTCTTCTCTATTTAAATGATCGACTCGGATTAAATTGTCGATGGTATTACAAAAGCTACTTGTTTGTGAATTAATTTGGTTTTCCTTAAATTGAATTAATTCGTGATTTAGAATTTCTGCCTTAATCGGTTGTTCTATAAAAAGAATTTGTTTATCGTTTGTTAAATTTATGACTGTACAAATGAAGTCCCAGTCGTTTGCTTTATAGATACCTTCGGGTATCAGAAGTTTATTGTCAATGAAAATATTTTTTAAAATAAATTCTCCTGATTGGATATCAACCGGTAATTTAACTATCATTTTTGAAAAAGGTTGTAATGTAAATTTTCCAGACATAAAATTTGGTTTTGATAATAATTTTAATGTAGCGTTTTTTGTTTTTAAAATTTGATTAACAATGTCAATCTTTGCGTTAATCTTTTTCAAAATGTCTAGGCCGATTAGACCGTGAAAATACTGATGGAATTGAAAAATTAGGAAATCAATCGAATCGTTTGGTTGTCTAAATTCTTTAAACATAGGTAAAGTTATTTTTTTCTTTAAGTGATAGGTGTTCAATACTGCTTTGATTTCTATTGGTGTAATTTCTTCGTAATGATTTAGATCTACATGTTCCGGGTTTATAAATGAATTTGAAGCGCCAGTGTCACTAAGGAATTTTAGGTACTTGCCGGATGGGGATTGAATATGTATATAAGGAAGTGTGTTGCCGTGAGTATTCAGGTCTAGGTAACCAAATTGCGGTCCCAGGTTGATTGAAAATTTGAATCGTCTAGTTCGTATTCGGAACTGACAACGGACATAGGATTCGTATTGTTTTCGTTGTCTTGTTCGTCATATACGTCGATATTTTCAATAGTTTCAGTGTTTGCAGTTTCAAAGTCGTCTAAATTTTGGAAATTTTGTTGTTCGTTATTATGTAATTCTTCACTAACAAAAGTTGGTTTAGACATAGTGGTGAATACACGATTAGTATTAGAATTATATTGTTGTGTTCGTGGTTGTGCCCTAATACTTAAGATATTACTTCCTATCTCCATAGGTTCAGGTTTATATCGCGTTAATAGTTGCGGAGGGAATCTTGAAGTTGATTGTTGTGGTGAATTTGTTGTGGGTTTAAACGTAAATTGTCTTTGTACCATTTGTGGTCTACAGTTCGTTTGTTGCGGAATAAATGTACGATGTTGTGATTGGTTTGGAAGTAACCGATTGTTGCTAGAATTGTTATGCTGAACTATTGGTTTCGGTTTATTAACTAGGTGAACGCATCAGTAATTGACCATGCATTAGTGGTTGACCAGTTTCAAATTTACGTGCGTTTATTAAGCAGTCTATTAAAGTGGTGCCATTATTTGTCGTATTTTACTATTATAACGTTGTTTCACTATCGACCAATCATGTTACCAATGAAAGAGATACAAATATACAAGCCCTTTTCTGAGAATGATTGACAAGATTGACAAAGAGACGCCATTTTTCGTTGTTGTAATAAGGAAACCTTCACGTGTTATGTTATTTGAATCTAATTACATCTGTGTTTTTCCTTTGTTTTATATGAAATAAAATGTTTTCGATTGTTTTTGAATATGTGTAGATTATATTTATGCTAAAATTTTTAAGGTATCTGTTACTACGCCTTTAATATTTAAAGTGGTCAATTACAGAAACATCAAATTGCAATTATTTCAGTAGTTGACCAATTTGGTCAACCACTGAAAAATAATATTTTTGTTACTTTTTTACGAAAACTGTTATTATTAAGAAAGCATTTTAAGTGTGTGTAATTATTTTTTTCTAACTTTTCTGTAACCAGTAATTGACCACACTGGTTAATTACTGATTCATAATGATATTTACAGTTCTAGTGTTCGACCACTTAAAATTTCTCATTTCAGATTTATAAAATGCCACCGAAAATAAAGCAAAAACAGTTTTTCAAATACAGTGAAGATAGCTTGACTGTAGCTTTGCAGGAAATTGATAAGGGGGGCCAAAATACGGGAGACTAGTAGAAAGTACGGGATCCCTCATTCCACTTTGATAAATAAAATTAAAATGCGAACTCCTCTCATCAGAAAAATGGGACCCCCAACAATTCTTACATCAGATGAAGAAAACTTACTTTCTCGATGGATTACTGCAATGGCAAAGAAAGGCTTTCCAATAAACAAACAAAACTTAATTCAGACGGTTCATGACATTATTTCGACAGATAATCGAAAAACAGTTTTTAAAGATAACTTACCAGGAAGGACATGGTTTGAAAGTTTCTTGAAAAGACATCCAAATATTAGTCAAAGACATGCTGAGAATATCGACCTAGCTCGAAGCCGAGTAACAGAGACGGCTATAAGAAAATGGCACTCCGATTTGTACGAATATTTAGAATCCGAAGATGCTTTAGATATACTAGATGATCCTAACAGAATTATAAATTGTGATGAAGCTGGCTTCCAAACCAACCCTTCAAGTGGTATAGTGTTAGGTCCTAAGGGTATGAAAAATTTATATGGAATTTCCGAAAATTCAAAAGAAAGCATAACTGTTTTGGGAACGTTTACAGCATCAGGTCAAATGCTACCACCGGCTGTTGTTTATCCTTATGAAAGAATACCTAGAGAAGTAGCAGCACACATAAACAAAGAATGGTCAGTAGGAAAATCGAAAAATGGGTGGATTACTTGCAAGGTGTTTTACGGCTATGTTGGAAACACACTGCTGCCTACTTTACGCAAAAATGGAACTAGGTTTCCGGTACTATTGTTAGTGGATGGTCATCGGTCTCACATCAGCGGTGAAGTTTCCAAATTGTGTTTAGACAATGGTATAATATTGTATGCGTTGTATCCTAACTCTACACATATTCTACAACCAGCCGATGTGTCCATTTTTAGGCCCTTGAAAAATAATTGGAAATCAATGGCCCAGCAGTATAAGCTCAAAACAGGTACAAAAGTAATCACTCGCGCATTATTTGCTCCATTGCTGGAAGAAGCATTCAAAGCAGTTACACCGTTAACAATATGCAACGGATTTCGTAAATGTGATCTTTACCCTTTCAATGCTGACGCCATTGACTATAGTCGATGCATCAATGACAAAACTAGGCATGAATTTATGGACAAACCTGCTACAATGGGCCCAGAACACCTTCTATATATTGAGTCGTTAATGCGAAAAGGAAGAGCGCAGGAATTTCGGAAAGTAAACAAGAGTGATGATTGGCAAGGAGACGAATCTGCTAAAGAAATATTTTATGTATGGCGGAAACTGAAAAACCAAATAACGCCAGAATCATCAGAGAACTTCAGAGTTACTTCAGTCAACTCTCTGTCTAATGTAGTCAACAGCATGGATTGTGAGTTGTCAGAATGTCAAAAGTTAGGTACAACCGGTAAAGAACTGCATTTGGATAAAGAAAATTTTCCTTCTGACCCTGGAAACAAGCTTATTGGTTCTCTCAGCCCTTTGGTTATCGAAATTAATGATAGTAGAGATGTATTTTCTGCCGACCAGGAATTTAACATAACTGAGGAACATTAAGTGCAATCTCAAGAAAGTCTTAATCCTAATAAAGAAGACAACAAACTGATAACTATGCAATTGGAAACAGCTGCTATCCTCGAAACACCTGAAATGCAAAACGACCATATAAATACTCCAACAAAAAATCAAAACATGCATAGTATTACTCCGCCCAAGGAGTCCCCAGGTTCAATAAGTTCAGCTTTTGCTGAAGTTGTAGTGTGGGCCACAGAATCGCCAATCAAACACAGCCAAGCCAAGAAGAAACGTCAACTTCCAGATGCAATATCTTCTCATGAGTGGTTGAAATACTGGGATGGCAGAGATAAAGAAAAAAAAGAAAAGGAAAGGAAGAAGCAAGCAAGGGCTGAAAAACGGAAAATGAATCAAATGAAAATACAAGAAATAAAAAAGCAACAAAACGTAATGAAAAAACGCAAATCTATTATATATTCTGACTCCAACGATTCCGATGATAATGAGGTACTTTCGAAGATAGCAAAAAGAAAAAGAAATTGCAAAACAAAAAACGATTTTGAGATGGGGAAGTACGTTATTGTGAAATATGAAGGCGAGTATTTTCCAGGAGTAATTGAAAAAATTGGAGACGATTATAAAGAAGTTAGTGTTATGATACTCTCCAGTCCAAACTTATTTAAATGGCCAGATAAAAGAGATACTATGTGGTACAAAAACGAGGATATAATTGAAGGTATAGAGCCTCCAGTTATGATCAATCCTAGAGGATTTTATAAAGTTGAAGAGATGAAAAAATATTTGCCAAACCTGTAAATGTCAGGTATTGTTAATTTTTAATCGAAATCAAAGATGTATGTTTCTTCGAATATCATTAATTTAGAAATAATTTACATAGATATTATAAGTAATGTACCTCCTGTATCTATGTTTAATTTAACGAGTAATAATTTATTTTTTTAATAATAAAACATAGTTTCCTATGAATTGTAGTTTTTGTTTATCTGGTCAGTTACTAAATCATAAGTGGTCATTCATTAAAACCTTCTGGTCAACCACTGACTCATAATAGCTTTTTCAACTTTTATAATTTTTATAAATTATATTTTAATACTCAATAAAAAAATATTATTATTATTAAAATATTCAGGTTATAGGGAGTGTTAGAAAAAATAACCGAAGTTTAATATTAAATAATTTGGTTATAAATCTACTTTCAATGAAGGAAAGCGCCTTAATTGGTCAACTACTGAAGCGTTCACCCTATGTTTGGGGTTTACGATTTTGTATAATAAATATTTTGCTCTTTTATGCAAAAGCTGAAGGCTTCTGATAGTGGGCTTGGTTTCATTACACGAATGGTAGATCCTAAAGGTTCCCTTAATCCCGATAGGAAAACATTCAAACACATTTCACTATATAAATTTAATTTGGAAGCTCGGACATCTCCATTGTTTTCATGTATTTTAACATGATTTGATATTGTCGATAAAATTTCTATTATGCTACTGTAGAATGTCTCAACAGTTTGATTACCTTGTCTAAGGTTACGTAAATCTTTAATTAGACTGGTTTCATTTCTCTTGTCCGAATAATGAGTAATTAAATTATTTTTGATTTGGACCCAATCGATTGGCGTCCCATACATATTAAGTATTTCATTAGCCTGTCCAGTGATTTTATTTCTAATAGCTCTAAGGAGAAGTTTGCCGTAACTAGTTCCGTTAACATCAGGAATGAGACTTAAAATTTCTTCTACATTGTTTATAAAATCATACAATAAGCGTGTATTACCATCGAAGGTTGGTAAATCTTTAATGGCATCTGGGATTCTTAATGCATTAAAGACTTCACTAGGCGTGTTGCCATTGTTAAATTATTTGAAATATTATTTGTATTATTTAGATTAATTGTGTTTTCGTTTAAATTAATTGGATTGAGATTTTCAAAATTTGCATAAAAATTAATTAAAGAATTACTTAATTCAACACTATTCCCGTATTCTGCGGCGTTACTAATGTTGGGGTAGTTTTGGGTTTCAACACCGTTCCCGTTTACTGCGGCGTCAAAGGTGTTGGGAGAAGAGTTTCGCTTATAAGGAATTGCCCGTAGTAAGGATAATTTGGGTTTGGTATTAGGCATTAAATTTCCAATGAATAACAATTGAAACAAAAATCGACTTACGTGAACAGCCAGAATGCGACCATAGTACGGATGGTTGTAGCAGCTCCACTGGATGATGTGCCCTCACCGTAGTTGCTGGTTCCTTGTATGCTCCAAGTCCAACAGCTGTAGGTTCACGAAGATCTGCTGGTGTCCGTGTTCCCGTGAAGAGTAACCCTCGAAAGCCAAATAAACCGTTTAGCTCCGGCAAATGTTTCGATATGCCGTCGAACCACTTGCCCGCAAGTTTAACCACTTTTTACGAAAACGCGTTACATATCCGAACGACTGCGCCAATTATGTTCACTCGTTCGCGAGATTGATTAAAAAATAAATTTTATTTTTCGTTTTATTACAATATTTATTATAAAATATTTGATTGTTATAAATTTCAATAATTACCCACTAAGTTACAACGTAGAAACCTCACGTCTAGCGAACTTTGAAATTGAATTAAATAATAGCAAAACTAAAACTCGTTGAAATTGACTTAAACGCTTGTATTTATACTATCTCGTAATGTTCTAGAAAAGTGCATTTAGCTGACTAAGAAATGAGGCTTCTAATAACAATTCTTAGAAGTAAAAAGTTAAAAGCTGATATAAGCTGTAATTGATATTATAAAGTGATTACATAAGCATATGATTGAAATATGATATATGTGTGAATGGTATGTAAAGAATGTTAGGTAACTGATACATATTAGATAAAATATTATATAGGGTGTCCATAAGTTGTGTCCATTACTATATATATATATATATATATATATATATATATATATATATATATATATATATATATATATATATATATATATATATATATATATATATCCTTTACATACTTAATATGTAATAAAACTTATTATCCGTACCAATCAAGTTTCAAGCCTTTGTGTACACATTCAATACTGTGAGATAAGAAAATGTTATTTTCGAATTCTAGGAATTTCAAACTAAATTCTGCCAGTTCAGAGTTAAATCTCATAATGTAAAGGCTGAAAAAGTAAAAAATAATGAAAGCATGTATTTTGAAGTCAGGCGGCACGTATCATAAAAAAATTGCGGTCGGATGTTCTTTCAAAATTCATGAATTCTTCAAGAACCACATTTTCTTATATGATACGCGCCGCCTGACTTCAAAATACATGCTTTCATTATTTTTTACTTTTTGAAGTCGGTTTTTTAAAATATTTTTTTATTTCATACCTTTTACTGACAAGCATATCAGCCTACTCCATTGCAATTTTTAAATCTTTATAATGTATGTATGTATGTATGTATGTATGTATGTATGTATGTATGTATGTATGTAACATATGTAACAATTATTATTAATTAAAGTAAATAATTTTGCATATTATACAAATTTTAAAGTTATCATATTCATTCATGAAGATGGTTAAGAAATTACTCAACCAATGTTAATAAAATTTTTATGGGACCATCTGAAAACCTTTATCTACTAACCAATAAAGAATGGCCCAAATTGGCTCAGAAATGTAGGAGAGATCCAGAGAAATCGGTATACTGTCGACTTTCGGAGATAATTGTCACATGAACTGTTGAAAGTGAGCGGGGCGGACAATCTACGAAAGTGCATAGCCGTAGTCATATCTTTATAAATATTTGTTTACATAAAAATATACATACATTCAAATACAAAAAGAAGAACTACACGTGTGCGCGTATTGCAGTGTTATATGGAAACACAGAATAATCAGAAGCCAAGTTACTATCTCTGCACTAGTGATACCAATGTAGACAAAAAATCCCCTCTATTTCCCACCACTATGTTGTGTAGGTACACCCTGTGTGTAGTGGTGTTGGTTTGATCTTTGCAACTGCGTTAGTAGTCACAGACACAATTACAAAACACGTATTGTCGGACGGAGCAAGGTGGGGTCCAAGCTAACAATGGTCCAACAATACAACATAATGCGTTGTGCATTGAGTGACCGACAACGACTAACTAAATGCCATAAGCGGTATCAACCACTCGTTGGCACACTACTATCCGCAATTTTCTACAAACACGCTTAGGGCTTGTATGGAAATATGTAACTAGAACTACATATATATATATATATATATATATATATATATATATATATATATATATATATATATATATATATATATATATACATATATAAATCAATGAATAAAAAAATAAACAAACAATTAACTAAATAAGATGTGTATATATCGTCTTAAAAGTATTTTATGTACATATACAGTTGACTCTCGTTAATTCGAAACTCGAGGGACTACGAATTATAGAGAGGTTCGAATTATCACATGTAACAATTTTAATTTTTTAAGCATTTGCGATGAATGAACTTGAACTTGTCTCAAAATGTACTTACAATCTTTTTATCTCTTTCTCTCTGCAACCTTGAATTGTCGAGTGTTTGATGCCGATGAGTTCGAATTAACGCGTCATTTTGTTACGTAGCAATGATTTTTTCGTTCGAATTACCAAGTGTATAAAAATGTATTGTTTTAGTTTGAAATATAAAGAGATTTTGTAGGGAACTCGTGATACCTTTGAATTATAGAGAGGTTCGAATTATCACAGGTTTGAATTAACGAGAGTCTACTGTATTATTTTTATTATTAGATAAGTATCTGTTGTAGCGTTTATAGTGTGCACACTTGTACCACTTTTCCACTGAGCTCCTCATATACAAATTTTAAAATTGTCATAATTATTCATATTATTGAAGATGGTTAAAAAATTACTCAACCAATGTCAATAAAATTTTTATGGGGCCACCTGGAGAGCTTTATCTACTAACCAAAAAAAGAGTGGCGCAAATTGGTTCAGAAATGTGGGAGAAATCGATGTACATACATAAAAAAAGACATACGGGTTGAATTCAGAACCTCCTCGTTTTTGAAGTCGGTTAAAAATAAAATAATGCATTAAGCTTATGTATTTTCATTATTTCTTAAATTTTTTAATGTATGCTTCTTTACTTCAATGTCTAATAGAATACTTTGTTTCACTAAATTTTGTTTTTCAGTCTTCCATTTTAAATTCTTTTCCAAAATCTCTTTCTCTACTAAATCTGCAATTTTTGTTCTTTTCTCCAAGGAAACTTTACAGAAAACAAAATTATTTAAAAAAAATGTTATTACTTTTGATAAATTACTACTTCTAGGAGTACTTAGCATTGCCGGTTTTGCATTTGACCAATTATTTGTGTGTATCTACTCAATCTGCCGAAAAAATAAGTTGTTATTAACAAAATAATGTTTTCCGGATAAATATTCGTTTATTTACAAAACAGGAAAATAGGTATAACGTACTGTTACCAAATCACCCCCAGTACTTGTTCGTGCTCTTTTCGGTGGTGGATTTTGTAAATCTTCATCCGCAACAAATCCCTAAAATTTTTTATGAAATTTAAAATAGTTATAACGTAAAAGCCCCTATACGGGAATACTATTTTTAGGTGTGTAATTAAACTGGCTTATAAAAATTAACAAATAAATTAAACACCCATTGTTTTTTGTTAATAAGCATGAAAGAAAGTTTTTTTTTTTATCCAATGAATATGTTTTTAAAAAATTACAACCCAAAAATTTTTATTTATTTATGTTTTTCTTTTACAAAATGTCGACATCTATATCCAAACAAAGAAATATTAATGACACTACGAGTTGGGAACCGATATACAAACAGACGTGTAATATGAGTAATATGACACATAGAGTGACCTCTAGACGTCAAAATAGGAAACATAGAATGATTTAAGCATCAGACGTAAATAAAGTATTCAATAAAAATTGTTTAATATATATATATATATATATATATATATATATATATATATATATATATATATATATATGTATATATATATATGTATATATATATATATATATATATATATATATATATATGTATATATATATATATATGTATATATATATATATATATATATATATATATATATATATATATATATCTTTAATTATGTAAGGAAACATACTTGAATTCCACCTATTTCCAATGCATCAGAGTCGAAAGGATTTTCCAAACCATAGACACATAGTTTTTTTTTTTTTAATTAAAATTGGGGTACTGCTGCCGGTGGATGGCGCGGTCAGCAGCACCCGGCGGCATCGCCTACTAAGGGCATGCGCCGCCAAAACTCGGTAAAGATAAAAACAACACAGAAAGACAGGAACACATAAATGCAATAGACAATGGACAACATACACATATTAAAATTCAACGATGAGCCCTGCCATCCCAGGGCCTAAAAAGTACGGACAGTCCTTGGTGGCGGTACGCTAAGGGCTAGCCAGAGCGTCCGGTCACCAAGGTCTGAAATCCAACGATGAATCTCCGAGGTGTGAAGGGCCTCGGAGTGGAAAATACTGACTAGAAATATCACCCAAGAAATATCACAAGAAAAGCGAAATCTTATTACGTCACTGGGGAGCCACAGGCCGACCAGTGCCGCAATAAGTAGTTAAAAACGATACCGCTGAAGGATCACAACAGCAAGCCTACAGCGGCACGACAAAATATCACAGATAAGAACAACAATTGATGTACCACCTCGGGTGGAAAAGGCCCTCAGTGGTACATCGTTAAAATAAAACAAATTAAAATCAATCTTATTAAAAAAACAAAAACAACAATATCACAGTTTTCAAAATTTCTTGCTCTGTGACACGATTCCGCTCCCCATAGTCTCGACAATTCCGAAATGGCTTCGTCAACACCTAGGAACTCACACGTGTAGGGACAGTGACATCTGATTACTGAGCAATATGTACTGTTCTGTCAGATAACTGATTACTGGGTACATGTGCCGTTCTGTCAGGTGTCGGGGTCAACCTATACGGGAGACCGGTACGATGACTAGGCCACGTTCGTCCGAGTCGAGGCTACAGAGAACGGGACAATGCCACAGAGTATCACAGTATATCAGACTCAAGTCCCTATGACTCCGACGGGGCAAAAGCAGTCCCAGGACGCTCAAGCTCGCATCCGTATGAGGGAAGACGACATCTCCTTAGTAAGCGAGCTCGCTCAAGCCGTTCGGGCAGATATCGACTCATACGCCTGGGTGACGCGAACGAGTGCGTCGAGTACCGCATTCCCACCCGTCGTAGTCACAGGGACAAAAAATCAACGCAATATCACAGACGAATTATCACGGTTGTGTTCACTGGGGTGCACCGTCCAGTGAACACAGAGATAAAAAGAAAACAAAGGGCAAAAAATTAAAAACAAAAGTGCAAACTATCACAATCAGGAAGACAAGATACAAAAAAAAAAATCACAGTCAGACATCACCAATTCGACTAATCCCAAGTCAAATCACGATTTCGGTATTCACACACATATGGATACTAAACACATTCGACGCTACAGCCAGACATCAGGGCGAGAATTACAAGCATTTAGCAGACGATGGTATTTCTCACATACGGTGGAAACCTCTGTCGATCCTACGACGTTCGTCCTCGTCGAAAATTTTGATCTGGCATCTTTTGTGAAAACAGTGGTACCTCGAGAAGGAAAGGTGCCGATCTTGGGTAGTCAGAGGCTAATGGAATCCGAAGATTACTGTATTGCGCATAAACTACCCCTGAAACCCTTAGCCTCCTTGACACCAATGGGGGATCAATATCCCTCACGGGTGCCAAGGGCAGCTGCTATAGGTGTCCTCACCACCACACATAGTTTTAATATTCACAATGGAGAAAATTAAATCGTCGTCTTGCCGATCTTTAACTGTTGGTGTACCTCCACCTAAACTACAGATGTAGGCCCTCCATGAACCAGAAACTTTTTTGAAAAATATAAATTAAGAATAATAATTAGTCGACTTATTTTTTAATTTGTCTATACCTTAAGTACAGATTTTCTTCCGTTCTTATTATCGCTATATCTTGTATTTTCTGGATTTTTATTTATTTAAAGTGTAATAAAAAAAATTGTACTTGACTAATAGTTGACAAGGAGTTATCACAGGGGTTATCAAAGGAGTTACCAAGGGATTGGTATAAGTGAAATTATCTAAAATTGATCTGACGTCATTAACAAATGAAACAAAAATTAGATGTAGAATTTTATATTACTATAGTTAACGTAAAAGCCCCTATACCGGAACGCGATCATATGTCGGAACAGTTTTGACATTTATATATTAATGAAGTTATTTCTGAAAGAAACTCTGATAACAAAAATTATTATTAATAAAATGATTACTTTTCAATTTAAATTCACCTCGCATTATGTGTCATATTACTCATACTACACGTCTGTTTGTATATCGGTTCCCAACTCCTAGTGTCATTAATATTTCTTTGTCTGGATATAGATATCGACATTTTGTAAAAGAAAAATATTAATAAATAAAAATTTTTGGGTTATATACTTTTAAAAACATATTCATTGGATTAAAAAAACTTTCTTTCATGCTTGTTAAGAAAAAAAAAATGAGTGTTTATTGGTCAATTTTTATAATTCAGTTTAATTACACACCTAAAAATAGTGTTCCGGTATAGGGGCTTTTACGTTACTCTAATATAATATAGGGGCTTTTACGTTACTCTAATAATATATACAAAAAGGAAAAGAGACAGAAAATTTTGGTACGTTTAATTTTGATTAATTTGTTGCATTTCTTTAATGACGGCAGCTTTATAAAATTGTAAAGAAAAATTTATATCTACTGACAATTATGAGTCTTAAAACTTGGTGCCTAATAATTTTCCCCAGCAGTAGGGATCAAACGATCCAAGTTAATACAAGTACTTACTCGATACTTTTCTTTCGATGCCAGGTAGTTTTGGTATCGATATTTTAGAACCCAGTAGGTACCAAGTAGGTATTGATCAAAAGTACTCGCATCAGTACTCGTTCGTGAGCGTAATAATAGTACAAGTGTTGTAGATAGGCTACAGAACAA
The DNA here is from genome assembly GCA_035578155.1 of Brachynemurus nebulosus. NCBI lineage: Eukaryota > Metazoa > Arthropoda > Insecta > Neuroptera > Myrmeleontidae > Brachynemurus > Brachynemurus nebulosus. The sequence continues at coordinate 101,564,792 of JAPWDM010000001.1, forward strand.
GACAATTTACACAAAATTGGCAACACTGCACTGCGCGACGCTACCTATTTGAGACGGTTATATTTCAGCTTCAACCAATGGATTAGAAGAAGCCACCAAAGAAAAATTAAATTTTTGGCTACACCATAAACAGCTTGCACTTAGCCAAAAGCAACGATGTGCTAATTCAAACACAGATGAGATGTCAATATATTCAAGTAACTCAGTTTCCGCATTAAAAGCCAACCCATTAGAAGAATGGGAAGATTTAAAAAATGTATTTACAACGTTGTATATTTCAGATACAATTGATCATGAGTTTTCGTTAAAAAATTAAATAATTCTTATATTCGAAACAAATCAATCTTCTTTTCTAAAAATAAACTGCAAATTTAAAATCTACATAAATGCAATAATAAAAGAGATAAAGCCAAGAAAACGGAAATTATTTAAATTCAAAGTGACGAAGCATGGTTAAATTTAACTAAAATGAACCATATAAACAGGCGCGAATATATTTACATGATGTTGGTACCTCTGTACCTTGCGAGAGATTATTTTCAAAAACTGGGGCGGCAGGAAGAAACCATTTATCGGGAAAAGATCTCGAGAATTATTACTTTAAAAGCGGAGTACTTCAAAAGCTGACTTTTTCTCTTACTCTATGAAAGGTTTTTTACATATACGTAGAACAATATTGTATAGCTGTTTTATTTTCTTCTAATCCTACTAAAAATATTTACCGATACGAATAAGTATTGATACTTTTTAGTCGATACTGAGTAGCTATCGATACTTCTTGACCGATACAGTATCAAGTAAAAGTATCGATTCATACGCGGTATTGCATCATACCTACCCAGGAGTAATAGCACACTTATTTTAAACCTTAGTTTAAGTATCATAAGATCATCATCCCTAAGCCCTAACCTACATACATATATACATTGTTACATACTCATTAGAAACAAATGAATATTGAGTTATAATTTTTTTCTATTGTTTAGATGCGCCATAACTACGGTGATAAGCATCGTTTTTGTATTATATATAATGTATTGTTGTTGCTGTTGTATATAATGTCGTTTTTACTATAGATATGGTTACTGATAATTTAATGTGCGGTATGCCAGTGTTGATGATGATGTATCTTCCCTGGTAGGTTCCGAACCCACGATCAATTAGACAAGAACGGAGTTGCTAACCATTCGACCGGCTCGGTGTCTCAGTAATAATTAATCGAACTCGATCAATTAAAATATTAAAATCTAATTTTAGATTTAGAATCTTTTTACTGGATTTCATGACGCCACCGATTAGACTACTTCTGATCATTAAAAACATATCAACTGACATTAACTCGTATGTATGTAACATGAACTGGCTTAAAAAAACACATACGTATGAATGAATGTAATGAAATAATTACGCTATAAATCAAAACATAAAAACATTTTTTCGTTAATACGGTACAAATATCTATGTATAGATTGTTTATTCTGGATAGCATATACGTCATAACTTTCCTTGTCTATTTTTCGTCTTCCTCTACTTTCTGAACATTTTTGCAATAATGACCCTTAAGTAAAAAAAACATAAGAGCAGCTAAATATTTATATTCTTTTTTATGACATCATAATCCCTGCATATTTTTATTATCTACGACATACGTTTAAGTAATTACTTCGTAATTAGTTGAAAGGAGATGTCTAATATTTTCAATAAAGTAGCTAAGAAAAGTTTTTATTAAAATAAACGCCCAGTGTTTTCTCCCTCTTTGTTATTAATGACACGCCCTTCGAAAACCTAAACAGGTCGTCAAAGGTAAGTTGTACTTGTGCAAACAGTGTTCTGTACAATCAGTTGTTTTTATAAATTTGATATAATAGTATATGAAAGTGGCTCAAATATTTTTTCTAATGAATACATTTTGTTTCTAAAACAAACCATATTTTTCGGTTTCAACATGATGGTATCGTTATTTTGGTCTATTTACCTTTATCACAAACGCACAGTGATATTTACTGAATGGAGTAAATGTACTAAGAAACTCTGTTTTTTCTTTTTTTCAATAATAATTTTTAGCAGTACTATTAATTATAAAAATTGTATTAGATAATATTGCAAGTCAGAAAATTATTTAAATATTATTGTGAATTTCTTTGAATAGATTGAATTTGCTTTATTTCTCTGGATACCTAACAAAATTTTACAAATAATATTATTATAGATAATATTTAGATACAGAGATTGTAATATATTTTGCCCGTACAGATTTATCTGCTATTCCTTACTTCTTTAATTTCTAAAACTCACTTTATAAAAAAATTACCAAAATAACATAGATACTGTTAATGCAATTGATCAACAACATCTTTATTAAAGCAAAATATGTCACCAACTTTTATTTTTATATACCAAGAAAATTGTACAAGGAAATTCAGTCCTGATAATTTTCGCTTAATCTACACCCCATTCTTAATGTTCATTAATTTTTTTAGATTTTTCTGAGCAACCCTTCTGATAATAGGGGTCGGGAACAGCAATTTTTATGATTTACGTTCCCTCCCCTAAAAAAGGACGAAAAGTATGTAGTTAGGTACATATATTACTGAATTTGTACTTTAATAGGCTTTCGTTTGATACTCTACTCAATGCTCTTTGGGAAAAATTTTGTTTTTACTTTCCAGGTTATCCTCTAAAATTAATTCCCAGAATCAAAATTCAATTTCACATCTGTAATCTGCCACCACACCCTATCTCTGTGCTAAGTTTCAAATTTTCGCGTCGAGTGATTTCAGAGAAAATTGCTGGTTACCCCCGGACAAATGTTTCGTTTTGCCAATTTTGGTACGGAATACTATAAAAGATACACTATTTATTAAATATGTTCTAAGAATTTTTATATACCAGTACCTTTGGGCCAGGTGTCAGGTGTGAGGGCAGATGTGTTTGAACATAATAGATTATTTTATTAGGTACTCAATTACAGAGCGAGAGCCTAGCTTTAAAAAATATATAGGACAAATTTTATCATAGCGAAAAAAAAAAATAGTACAAAACCTTTTAACAAGTAAACGCGATAAAAAATGAAACGAAAATTTTTATTGGTAATTTTAACTGTTTTCAAAACTATAATAAAAAGATATTAAGTTATAATATAAATTAAACTTATTTTATTCGTCAAATTGTCTTACCATATTACATTTAAGTTCTGTATTTTTTCTGAGTTTTGCATATTATACAACTCAAATTTGTTGCAATTAAACTGAAAGGACTCAATTTAACTGAGGGGATATCATACATCGAATACAATGCAACCGGATACCGACTGTTCGGATCAATATATTGTATCTTTATTTAGATGAGAGCGATTCTACTCTTTGTTTCGTATTAATTAGATGTTCGACATCGAGATGGTAGACAAAGAAAACATTTTTTTTCTCAAATTAGGTTCCCACTAAATGTACGTTTGACCAAGATTTTATAAGGAAAATATACACTGGCTGAAAGGAAAAATTTTCCACAACTGAACAACTACAGGTTGGTATTCTCATATTTACCCCAACAGAAAGTAACCTGCTTGTACCGGAAATGAAATTTGCCCGAGCAGGATGTTTCTAGGAACCACTTTTGTCATTGTTTAAACTACACTTTCTGAGTTTTATTGATAAAGAAATCAACTACATTCTTTTACATTGGGGTTTTGGACTATTAATTATTGTGATTAGAAAGCTTGCAAACTAATATAGGGTATAGGAAGAAACCATACCAGAGGTTTCTATCTATGTAAAATAAATATTTTTTTATTATTAGTGTAATATATTTAATGCCTCAGATACAATATTCTCTAAAAATCAGTCCAAAATATATTAATTCTTATTAGTCTTTATCTGAAAATCTAGTTATTTAATATTAAATTGCTTCCTTCTGGTAGATACAGTTTATGAATTTTAGGACAGTTCCGACAGTTTGTTGTACAAATTTTATTTTACACTCACACAATTTTAAATTGTGATAATTACATACTAAACTTAACTGTGAACATTATTAGTTTACATATAACACCTTCACGGATATGCAGCCTGAGAGATTTCTATGTTATGGCTCATCAGACTCATATCAACTTCTTTCAGTAAAGTCCCTTTAAAAGGGTTATCTAAAGACGTGATAAATAATCAGTAAGTGCTAATCTTACTGAATATGTACTTACGTAGTGTGAGAACCACTCAAAAAGAAAATTTTTAATTTTATGTCTCTGTTTGCGTTATGCAAAATTCCATAAATGAAATAGGTGATCCAAGAGTGGTTCCACAGTTTGGGGCTTCAGTAAATCACGTGACCCAATTAAAGGGGTAATTAAGTATTACAAAATCTTAAGTTAATATTGAAATGCATCAAAAGAAGTTTTAGCAGGTCACTTTAAAAAAAAATTTATTTTATAACAAAAAAAGAAAAAAACACGCACATATAGCCATTAGTAATCACAACTGACAAGTTTTCAAGTTTTTGGCATTTAAGCAACGGAATAAAAATTTTTTTCAGGTAAACGTTCTTATTACTAGGAGAAAAGATTTTGGTTTCTATCATTGCCACATCAGTGAACTTTAATTGAAGTAAACAAATTTTTTTCACTTTCAGTTTTGGTGATTCCCGAAAAAATTGCTTAATGTTGATTATATTTATTCTAATTTAGGTTATAGATTTTTTTTCCTCTGAAAAGAGTCCTATAGTTATAAGTCCTGTAGTTAATAAGTTCTACCGTTGTAAACAATGATATATAGAGAGAAATGTTTATTTATAAGATTACTGTATAAGAAAGTCATGTACAGATGTAGTATCTAAAACTAGTGAAAGAAGCGTGTAATTAAGGTTTCTAACAAATTTTAGGCAAATGCCTATTCAAACTCTGTTTTTATTTTTGTATAAAATTTGTATAATTTTTTTTCTTGTACCCTTCCTTTATAATTTTTTTTCACAAATGGAAGATACATAAATCATTTCAAAGTAAACATGAGGGGAAAATATAATACTTTGATTGTAAATATAGCAATCTAATTAGCATAAAAATGGGCGTATTGTTTGTTAAGCTTTTTTTTTAGTTATCGTAATAAAAATTGTATGCATTTCTTTTCAACTAATTTAAAATTAATTAAAAATCGTTTGTCGTGAATAACTACATTTTAAAATATTTATGACGTCATACGAAAACAGATAGATATATTTAACAATATATACCAAATGTACCTATTACAAAAAGGCTATTATTGCCATAAATCAAAAAAATTAAAGAAGATAAGAAAAGTAGTGCAAAACAGAGAAAGAAAATTGATGATGTATATGCTATCCAGAATAAACAAATAATATATAATTAAATCTGGCAGTTTTTGAAGTCGATGTCAAGCAACTACAAACTTTTTGTACAATCTGGAGCGTACTTTTCATAGCTATTTATGAAGTTTTTTAATGTTTTCTTTGTGCGATTTTTACGCACCGCATAAACGAGGATTTATATATCCCACGGTAGAAACAGCTTCAGCACAACGGAAATGCTGACACAGCTTTAAAAATAAATAAAAGCAAGAAAATTGTAATAAACTTGTTCACTTGTAAACTTGTTTCTGATACTTACGATTAAATTTCTTTTATGCAGTTTACTTCAATTATTGTAAAATTAGTTAATTTTAAAGTATTAATAAAGTTATTTGTTATAAATCGACTTCGTGATTTCTCAAATCATTACTATACCGATTTATTCCAGAGAATTAAGTAAGAACATTATATTAAGGATGTGGCTATTTATATATACAGTATGTATAATCAATTGGCTATTTATACATACAGTATGTATATGCAATTGGCTATTTATATATACAGTATGTATACGAAATTGGCTATTTATACATATATAGTATGTATATGAAATTGGCTGTTTATACATAATTATGATATGTGTACTGAATTGGCTATTTAAACATGAAGTATGTATACGCAGTTGGCTACGTATACATACTGACTGAATGCGCTATTATTACAATTAATATTTTTATAATAACTACACCATTATAATAATCTAATACCTCCGATTGAGCCGATCTTTGTTTTTTTTTTTTGCATAATTTTTTTGTCTTAAGAAGTTATCCCCTAAACGGATTTTTGGCGACGAGGACCGGTAGCGTATTTTTCAACCCTTCGAATGTCTAAGTTTAGGGGTTACTAAAAGTTTTCCGTTACCGTAGCAACAAAAATTAAAAACAGATTCTTATGGAACTTGGTGAGTAGCACAAAAAAGAAAAAATGAATTTTTTCGATATTTTCCTTAGTGATATTACGTGTCAAATTTGTAAAACTTACTATATTGAATAGACAATTACGGTAGGTATATTACGGCATTTATTGATAGAAGTAAGTGGAAAATGGACCGGACGGCATCATTGACACTTAATTTGCAGGCAAAGGGTAATTAAATAATTTTGGAGCGATTACACGTCATGGCCTATTTGTAAATAATTACCCTTTGCCTAAGAATGAGGCTTCATTGGTGATGTCCCATTCATTTTTCACTTATTTCTGTGAATAAAAATCAAAATATTTTAATTAAATTCATAAAAATTGATGCTATGTATATGTGTATGTGTATAATATACAATCAATTATCTCATTATAATAAGTTTTAGAAATAAGACACGTATTATCTCGAAAACTAAATAGGGTATCGAAAAACTTCGTTCTTCCTTTTTGTTCCACTGATCAAATTCTATAAGAATCTACCTCTAGTTTTTATCACCATAATACTGGAAACCTTTTTTTTAGTTTTGTCTGTATTCAACGGATTAAAAAATACATTTTCGATCAACGTTTCTAAAAATTAATTTAGAAAATAATTTCTTATTGTTAAGTCAAAAAGAGTATATAAGAAAAACATTTAGTTAAGTCGGAAGGTATCCAATAGTACATTTGCCTATTTATATCTCTTATATACTAATTTTTGCTAATTTAAAGCCTCAGATTATGCAACTTCCGGTTCCCGTCGTAAAAATCCGTTTAAGGGATAACTTCTTAAGCTAAAGAGATTATGCAAAATTCAATCGGTGGTACCAGAGAAATTCGTTATTATTAGAATTGATAAATTCGTTATTGTAGGTTATTTTACTGTCACCAATGGAAAAGTCCATTTTAATATGCACACCACGAAATTTGTATGATATTTTTGGTGCTCAAGTTGCGCGTTATACGCCGGAAAATACGGTAATTATGTATAAGTAGCCAACTGCGTGTACATATTGCATATTTAAACAAAATATTTCATATACATAGTGTATGTATAAATAGCCAATTTCGTATACATACTGTATGTATAAATAGCCAATTGCGTATACATACTGTATGTATAAATAGCCAATTGCGAATACATACTGTATGTATAAATAGCCACATCCATTTATATCCTTATATTAAAGCATAAGTTACTTGTGAAGTGCTACATCGTATCGTGAGTCCCAAGTAGTTATACAGTAGCGTAGTACTATCGGGAGTATACTAGTAGTCTAGTTAATATCGGGAATAGTGCAACAACAAGGACCATTGGACATCCGGAGATATATACTAGTAGCCTAGTTACCGAATCAACATTGGACCGCATACAAGTTTACGGAGTTGAACTCATCAACTGCTCCGGTGACAGCCTGCTATACATTGGAACCTGTTCATTCATCGGGAATCCAACAATATATATATATATATATATATATATATATATATATATATATATATATTTGATATTTGAGTGGTGCCAAACCATAACGTTATAACCAAACCATAACGTTATAAGTGCCACACGAACTCGAATACGTTTTATTGCAGTAAAGCGTTGTATATATGCTGGTGTTTACCTGCACCCTTAAAGTTCAGACCGTTCAGACTGTGACGGCCCCCACCCTCAATATTGTTAAAAAGCAAGTCTGTGCCTGTGATCGTGATTTTTCAATTATTAAAAAAACAAAAAAGTGTGCAAATCCAGTTATTCCAAAAAACCTCATTGAGCTTGTTGCGAATGCTGGTAAAGAAATATCATTCTTAATAGTGGAGACTACAACGTTTTTTGATTGGATGAATCTGGCTAAAAGGACCATTAACACCAAAAAACTACTGGTTCTGATATCTTCGGCTACTATGATTCGAGTAAGATCTGAAAATTTTGGTGTAATTTATACAAAGTAAAGTTACAGCGACTTTGTCCCATGGATAACAATTTCAGTGCTGAAAACTGGAGTCACAAAGGCGAATTTTGTGGACTTGGAAATTCAGATAAAGGAAACACCTGTGTCTTTAGCTGCTGAGAAGAAAGACATTCATGCCATGCTGCCGTATTTATCACGAAAAAATAAATTGTTTTATGAAAACTTCATAAAATAAATATCTTAAAAGTTTAATTTGGTAAGTGCAAGTAAAGATACACTTACAACGTTATGACTTGCATTAATAATGACACTTACAACGTTTAGTTGTTTTCAGTTTTTTAAAATTAATATTAATAAAATTATTTTTGTTTTTCGGCATATTACAAATTTATATGTTAATTATGTGTATTAAATGAAAGTTTAATAATAAATATTGTATATATTAATTCGTTTGTTATTAAATTTCTCAAAACAGTTTTTTGTTTCTACTAAAAACTTATTTTTTTGGCACTTACAACATTACAGTTAGGCACCCATCATTTGATTATTTAATTAAATTGAAATAAAACAAATTTTAATATACAGACATTGTACAAACAAGAATTAATTTACAATAACTTTTTTTATTGAACTTTGATATGGAATTTATAAAACCTTGGGGACACGTACGTATGTTAATTCTGAAGTGTTATTATTCATTGGTATTACGTCAGACTGCCATTACGATGACATACATGTTTTTTTGGTGTGATATGCTATAATATTTAGTTACGACTGGAGTAATCGGTATGAATTCAATAATGTCTCTAAAACACAAGTCTGCCGGTATATGTAATTTAAATGGGGAGTAAAAATTAGTTATTATTCAAGCGATTCAAACACTGAGAAACTAGTTCAGTTTTGAGGTTTCTGTTTGTAAGTTTATGTTGGCTTAAAATTTAATTAACCTGTTTTCAAAGTAGGATTTAGCACAAAAAAGAATTTTTATCTGTAGAACTGTGACCTTACGTAGACAACAAATAGTTTTGTAATTACGTCGATAATACTATTCCAAACGAATGTGTATTAGCTAATGCGAGCTAGTTACCAGTATCTAGCTCTCCTTATTCTCATATGCAAATTAAAGAAATAATACACTTAAGAGAGTATAAGTAATGGCTATATATATATATATATATATATATATATATATATATATATATATATATATATATATATATATATATATATATATATATGTATATATATATTCTTACTTATTCATACATGTGTGTATAATATATGTATATGCATGCAACTCTGTGATAAATGGACGGTTGCTAAGAGAGAGCACGTAAGGTACGATTGTCTCTCTTTACACGGCGGACATTTTATATAGAATGTTTCGTTATCTAATATAAAGGTGTAAGTTTATGTATATATTTAAAAACTTCCTCAATTCCTGAATTATGGATGGATATTCGAAAAACAGCCGGTAAACCACATTATTATTAGTTAACTAAATTAAAACTACAATAACTGGACAACTTTTTTATCACTGCAATGTTACACTAATGAAGAACCAAAAGAAAATCAGTAACAGAGTGAGATCTTAATAATGGTAGACGCGCTGGGAGACAATATGTACATTTTATTGAAACAAATTTATTCACGGTTAAAATTATATTAATTAACAATAAATAAATTGAATGTCTTTTTAGCAAATTTACGTAAGAAAAATTCAATTTTTACAGTGAGGTAAAAGTTTTTACTATTATATATATATATGCGCATATATATATATATATATATATATATATATATATATATATATATATATATATATTATATATATATATATATTATATATATATATATATTATATATATATATATATATATATATATATATATATATATATATATTATATATATATATATATTATATATATATATATATATATATATATATATATAATAGCAAATTAGTCACGATCACTAATAGACACACCAATGATTATATTACGCGTCTATTATATTATACGTCTAACACTTGATAAATAAAAACAACTAATTTATATTTCTACAATTTTCAATGTTAAATCACAAATATTCGTACCTACAAATGCTAAGTTGGAAAGAGGAATATTGCTATTTTTAAAAATATGCGGGTATTTTAAAAATATATTAATGTCACAGAATTATATATCAATGAAAAATATCGATACTTCGATGTATCGTTCTTTTGTATTACACTAATGAGAGACAATTAAAATAACTGATACCTACTCTATGTTTATGTAATTACGTTTATCCCTGAAAAAAAGGAAAAACTTAATTAAACCAGTATCTTCTGGGACAGTTTTAATGAGAACTTTCTCTCTTATGTGTTCTCCTGTCAACCTGATCCAAACCTGACCAACTTTTTACGATTATCGGGAATCAGTGTTTAACCAAAGAGAGCTAAAATAGTTAGATGACATCATACTTATTACACTTATGACATACTTTCTGATCACAACCGATTAGGTAAATTGTTACAAAAAACGTTGATTTATTCTTGGAAAATATATCAATGTCGACACTGACATTTCAATATTGAACTATCGATATATCGGATAGAAAATATCGATTGAAAATACTGATATTTTGCAAAAAAGTATCGAAGATTCGATACTTCCTTAATGAAAAATGTGCATCATTTTGTGCTTATATGCACATATAATCTGAAAACGTATTTTTTAAAATTCGCCTATATATTCACACCCATATATATATATATATATATATATATATATATATATATATATATATATATATATATATATATATATATATATATATATATGTATGAAAAGTAGGCAATAGAAAAGGTGGTGGTGTTTAAAGAAGAATGGGAGAAAGCCTTGGTCCAGCTCTTGTGCTTTGCTTATTCTCTACTCTAGTTCTAATGGAAATACGTCGCCCTCTTACATCTCTCATAGGTACTGTATATACTTCCTCATACACACATAATATATGGTACATGTACATATCTACATGTGCGTACACCACGTATATGGACATTAGAAAGTGTGTTCCACTCCACCCCACCTCCCACCACCAACATCGTCCCTCCTCTTGGCAGTACTTATATACGTACATACGCATATACTTACACATACAAGTAAGAGTGTACACACGATGAATATTAGAAGAGACGATTTAAAATCTATTCGGTAGAGTAGTAATATTAGTAGAGAATAACAAATATGTACTAGAGTGGGAACAAGAACGTTTAGGAACCCAAAGGCGTTCTCCGTCCGTTCTCGTCATCATCATCCTCTGCTATACCTATAGCATTACCTCAGTCACTCACACCAGTTCCGGTGTTCGTTATGCCCACATATAACCATTAACGGAAACACCACCAATGTCCACTCACTTCCCCCTGCCCCACACTCACTTGTTCACATTTAATACACACAACGTCCATAAACATAGCATGATTATATTCTCAATACTGCCTGCCTACGCTTCTCACACTTTCCACATGGTTGCCGTCCAACCGAGCACCTCACCACGGTCCCTCATCCCCCCTGTATCTATCTATACAAAACAGTTTTCACTCTCCACGCTATTCACTTGCTTATCTTCCTTCTATAACAATGTTCACGTGAATATTTTAAGTTACGCTATCACATCACGTACCAACGTAAGAGAGAAAAAAAATTATTTTACAACACAATTCGTCCCAATTCCATATATTCGCTTACTCGCTCCAAAGTCACCGCACACCACATTACCACCGCTACCGGTATGGCCATGTCACCAGTGATATTATTTTTTTCCTTAACTTCCTATTTTTATAACTTAATTGATTAGAACCCTTCTACCTTTTCTTACACATAATAGTCTACTATCATTGACATTATTAAGACATTCATATTACCGTAAAACCCCCTAATTTTACCATACCACACTATGTGTTAAAAAAAATTAAAATTTCTTGATTTATAATGCCTATAGTATTTTTCTATAAAATTTTCTATAAACTTTGCTGGTCACCATTCCGTTAAGTGGAGATTCGCCAAAAAAACATCAAAAATTTTTATTTTTTTTTATTTCTTTTTTTTTTTTATACAAATAAATATTTTATTAAACAACTAAATATACAACATTATTTTTACATGTTTTTAGATTACAAACAAAAATTTTTTTTACATTCAAGAATGAGTTGAGTATAAATGGTGTTGAAGTCGACACTGCGAGATTTTTCCACTTTGATGGTTCCTCACGTTCTAAACTACCCAGTGAACTAAAATTAAAAATCAAGATTTTCGGAAAATATAGATATACAGTTATGGCACTAACTAGGATCTAAGAAAAAAAAAATAAAAAACCAGCGTGAAATCGCATTTTGAAAATAAATTTTCAAAAATCACCCTTTTTTCTCGACTATAAACAGCCACCATTTTGAAAATGTATTACGGAACCAAAAGATCCTACATAGTTCCTGCCAAAACGACGGTATCGCAGAATAATATGCACTTTTAATTATGTCAATACTTCAAATACTTTTTGTAATAAACAAGGAACGATGTTAAAAAACATACTTTTGAGAAAAAAGCATTTAAAGTTTTATTTTTGTGCGCGGACAAAAAAATGGTCATAACTTTTTGACTTCTAATTTTTTTTTTTTAAATAAAGTTTTAGGAGAATATTACACATTAAAGAACACAATTTTGAAGAAAAAATTAGATTTCTTTTTTAGCGAATCTCTTCTTAAGTCATTAGCTTTTTTCAGTTTATATGGTATAGGTAATGTTTTCAAAAAGTGTATAAATTTTACCTAATACTTCCGAAGCCCTAAAACCTTACCTACAATATTATTACCTTACGATAACATATATACACATTAAAAGTAAGAACAAATTATCAAGGTATAAAACTTAGGAAGCTAATTTTATCATATAAAAAACTAAATAATCTCATAAGTATTTAATAATAATTATGGCAATTATTTATTCGCGCAATATCAAATAATTTGTTAAAGTAATGGTTATTATAGGTTAGGTCACTTTAACAATCCCTAACTGTACCAACCAACGCCAAGTACAAATGGAAAAATTCCATTTTCACATTAATATATAGTAATTGGAATATCTATCAGAAATCTGAAGTTTATTACGTTTTGTTGTTAAATATTACTTGAAATTAACAACAAGGTGTCAACAGTAATAAAATGTTTAACAATATTCTGTATCTTTCATATTTCACTGAAAAACATGGGCTGGTAAAATTAGAAATTAGTTGACACCTTAACCTACTCCTGTATGTTTTTTTCTCTTATTTTTTTATTTTTTATTTTAATTTTTTTTATTTTTGACTAGTAATTTAAGTTTCTGGAAAATCTATTTATCAGTCAAATCAAAGATTTTTAATACACACACCGGCATAATTAGCGGAACATAAAAAAATATAAAAACCTATTTATTAAACAAAGTTGGCGGTTTTTTTTCATTTTTACATAAAATAATATTGAAGTAACGAATCAGCTGACTTTCCATAGAATTGTTTTTATTTATCATTGATGCAATTCTTTTTAAGAGGTCTGTCACTTTCGAACTCAAATGCCGTTTCTCCTCAATGTGATCGAGCTTCAAACTGCCGTAATTGAAGAATGGCAAAGACTGTCCCAGGAAACTATAAATAACATCATTCTGAGTATAGAAAAACGAATGGAAGCTTTGATAAGAGCACGGGAGGAACCAGGTGGCATTAAAACGCTGTGTTTCATTTTCTATTTGTTAAATCATCTTTAACTTAAATTATTCTTAAACGACATAAGATTCCTAAAATTTGCAATTTTATATGGTTACTTGTTTTGCTACCGAAAATAAAGGTATATCGACTTGTGAACATGTAATTTTAAGTGAACAATTAAATAAGATTAATATTTTCGTGGAATTAAATGGTTTGTTTGATTTTTACAGATATTTTGTATGTTCCGCTAATTCTGCCGGTGTGTGTATTTTGGCGAGCCTAACGAAATATTAAAATTAAAAAATGTTAAGCAAACAGTATATTATACACCAAGAGACTAAAGTGTAATTTTTAATCCGGAGTGTGAACTTTGTCGGCAGAGGGTCTATAAAGGCATAAGGACAAGAACTCACCCGAGGCATCAAAAAAAAAAAAAAAAAAAAAAAAAAAATAGGTTTGCGGCATATATATCATTTTTGGCAATTCCAAATAATTTAAAATTATAAAAATTGAGAAAAAATGTATTTTAATGTAATTCAAATTATTTGAAATTATTCGGATATTGTGTATAGATAAAGTATACTTTAATTAAATCAAGCAAGTTGTACAATACGACATAACAGCTAGTAAGGCTATTTAAAGTTAAATTTCGCTTGCTGATTGGTAACGCTCTGTAAATTTTGCTTGTTAATTGGCTTAAAAGCGGGAGCAAAATATTTTCAATTTCTTAGAACTAAAAGTGACACTACTCCTTATCTTGAGGAACCGAATCATGTATATCAATCCCCGAATTGCAAAACACTGACTTCTTTAAATAAAAATACTAATAAAGATAATAATAAAAAAAAATGTTCGCGGGCCACATAAATTCATTATTCGAACCGGATTCAGCCCGTAGTCTGTACGTTGACATGCCTGGCGACCAAGTCTTGAATGTGATACGGATATCACAATTTCACTGTTGTTATTTTTATCACATTTGCAATTTCAGTATTTCACATACCACATGTGATATTAACGATAAGCAAGTCTTGAAATTCTTGTAAAACTTATACTAAACACCTACAACTCACGTAGCATATATGTCAAATAGAACTACTAGGCTATTGACTATGTAATTGAATAAAGAACTACTTCGTAACAGGTTTTTTATTGTTTCATATACAGTGCACATTCTGAATATTTCCGCTCTCAATAGTTCCGCTTCCCCAGTTTGAGACTCGAGCGTTACCACCACTCTACCACCTGTTATTTATTTATTTCATCAAAGCTAAAAATCAAAAAGTTTGTTTTGTTTATATTAAGTGGAAGAAAAATTATCTAAATTAAATAAATATAGTAAGACAACTTAAATTTGTAACATCATTATTCGACTAACTAGTCAGCATTGCTTATATTGATCCACTGTATACGCTGATAGTGTGTGTATTCACTGGTACACTCATTATGTAAACAATTAAAACATAAATCTTAAGCAGGTATAAAAAATGGATTTGTTTATACAAAATAAAAATTATGAAAAAACATTTAGAGAAGCGAGCGTATAGTTTTACAAAATTTTATGAGATACATATTTTATGTTATCAGTAAACGAAAAATGTTAAACAATAGTCCATACTTTTTAATTCGATTTTGAATAATAAAGAAACAGAATTTTATTAACACATGCATAAATAGGTGATTACAATAAAAATGATATCATTAGATTATATATAACCCAGATCCAATACTGTGTATGTACAGGTACATTATACTAAACGCACATATATGTACGTAATATGTGGCCATATGTAGTCTAATTATGCGTATCTATTATGTATTGTATATGCATTTTATTAAACATAAACCACTAGAGTTTTATCGTATGGAATGGTTGTATAAAAAATATTAGTTTAAATTCAATTTTTAAATTATATTATTCAGACCCACCTACTTGTTTTGACGCTCCTGAAAAGTTTTTAATTTTGACAGGGTCATAAATTATTGAACTATAAATTTTAAATCCAGACATAAAAAAAATTCTTGTACCTTGCCAGCGAGCGATTGGCCTTTGGTGGGAGAACAACATTTCCTAGAAAACCTATTCCCATCATTTCATTCTGCGGAACTATTGAGAAGGAAGACTGTATTCAATTGTACCCCACAAAGTGCTATTAAATTTAGGCGTGGATTTTTACGAACGGCGTAAATTTATCGACTCTTAAGTCTTTTAACTATAACTCAAAAACTATGCATTTTTCGTAAATACGCATGATATGATTTTTTGTACAGAATTAAATTTTCTATCGAAATGGCACTTTATGAACTCAAAAAACTATTTTCTCAACTAGGGATGGTAAAGTCGACTCCGACTTTAGTCGAAAGTCGATTATTTACTAAAAATAATCGACTTTTTAGAATCGATTTCAGTCACGCCAAGTCGACCTGAAATCGACTCTCACTCGATGACTTTTCGACTTTTTGCGTATGTGCAATGTGCATTTATAAATAGCGCAAAAACATTAGCCTAACATTAATTAAACAGTAGCTTAACATTGGGCCGATTCGTATCGGTGTAAGCCAAAGCCGCTTGCACTCATTTTGAATCAATTTGCACTTGTTTTGAATCACATTTGGCTTGCTTTTGACATTTTTTATATTCCTGTCTCACTTTCCATGTTCTAGAGAGAAGGGTCAAGTATTAGCGTTCGGTATATATCGTATACCGTATACGTTGTATACCGATGTATACAGCGTATACGTCGATGTATATATCAAAGCAAGTGTAAATTGATTCAAAAAGAGTACAAGCGGCTTTGGCTTACACCGATACGAATCGACCCATTAATTCTACTGTCCATTTTAATTTTAGTTTTAATGTTTAACGCCAAATTGCGTGCAATTTATTGATAAATTATCTCTTGTTAAATTCTTAAAAATTATATGTTCATTATTTAATAAATTGTTTAAAATATACTTAATACAGTACAGATTGTTTATAGTATATACTTAATATAGTTTCTATAAATGAACTAATAAATTTTTGAAAAGTCGATTTAAGTCGAAAAGTCGATTTTCAGAGTCAATTAATCGACTTTGAGAATCGAAAAAATGAAAGTCGATTTTAAAGTCGAGAATCGATTTTGCGCGCGGCTTTTCCATCCCTATTCTCAACAAAATAAGTCAACAAAACTATTCAAAAAAAGCGGAAATTTTTCAACTTATTTTTTAAATTTTTGTGCTTTGTTTTTTAAATTTTTGAGCTTTTTTTTGAAATCTTCCCATTTTTCCACAGGAAAAACTATAAAAATTTTGTACTTTTAATTCAAATCGCCGCCATTTTTTTACATTTCAAGAAAAAAAAAGCTCCCATAGGTACATAGCGGCTTACCTATACAGATTGATAATCTATAGGTATGGGATTTTTTTTCGGATGAAAACTGCGGCCGCAATCGTGTGTACCGATTTCCACCCTTTTTTAAAGACACTTCTTTCAAAAAATTAGAATAATTAGAAAAAATAAATAAAAATGAATAAAAAATATTTTTGTATTGTTGAATAGTGATACTAATCGTAAAAAAAAATTCATCCCCATTCCCCCATCCTATCCATCCGAAAAAAAATCGCGAAAATTGACTATTTTTCGGCCAATCACACTGTGATGGTACCTTAAACTATCGACAAATGCTTTTTTAATGCTAAAAAGTCGAACAGGTATTAAATTAGATCATTTTTTCGGAAAATTGTTACAACAAGACCCTCGCTCCCCTACCTGCGAACATTATTAAGTATGGCAAACTTTTGTTCGTATTAACTGGTTACCAATAGATCCTGAGTTCAAGTCCCAGCCAATCCAGTTTGATAATTTTTCAATGACTCAACAAATTTTAATTTAATATGCTTTTTAGCTCTCAATAGACAAAAAATTAGATATGAAGATGAATGTCATAGAAAAACCGTTATTTTGTCTTTCGATTATTTTATCTGCAGTTATTTTAACACAGTTACTTTGTTACGGAGCTGAAGAATTTTGAAGCATTCGTGTAGAACAATTCGTTGAAAATTTCCCATTTTTTGGTAAGGATAATTTTTTGCTCGTGGCTTATGTTTCCACTTTTCTTATTTCGCACACGTTTCATATTACATATCGCTGCTCTAGTATTGATTTGTTCTATCTCCACTTTTCAAAAAAATTGAGTTTGATACATTTTTGAACTCAGCAATTTTTTCTCTACCAATTTCTAGTTTCAGAATGCCAATATTACGTTTATAAATACGTTTTTTCTAGTATTATTTTGTACTATCTCCACCGATTTCACAAAAATTTATTATTGGATTGTACTAACTCACATTTTTTGTGGCACAGAACAAAACTGTACTTAAATTTTAGATTTAAAAAAATTTTAGTATTGGTGTGTTCCATATCCCATAACAAGGTCTCTTATATTGCATGAATAATGTAGATATGTTTTATTTTTTCATTAAGATATTGTAATGATTGTTATTCTCATAAATTCTCTAAAAGTTGCCATAGCAATATTCAATACATTAATTATATTTTAAATTTTACATGTAAAATTGAACAGTTATTCAGAAATCTTAATTTAATAAAAGATGAAAACAAAAAATTGAAATTATCCAATTAACATCTAAGGGTTTTTTTTATTTTCATAAAATTGCAAATTTGTATAAAAATTTTGATTATATGAAGTTTTCGATAATTAAACTTTAATATGTATAAAACGAGATAAACCAATGCTTATATACGCTTAAATGATGAATATAAACGGACAAACCGTATTCGTATCCAAATTCGGACGACTGAATCTATTAAATGATAACTTTACTTCTTTATTTCTTGAAAAACTAACTGAAATCGGAACGAAGTCAGAGGTATCTAGATACTAGAGACAATTAGAGATAAATCAATGTTCAACTATATGCTACCCAGTAGAAACTCGTTTTTTTGAAAATCTTTTTAAAAACGTCACATTAAAATAGTAATCGGTTTCTAGAATTAATTTTTATACAATTCTTAACGCGATATTTCTCAAAAAGTTCTTGCCTATGTTTCAATTTACTTCCACACATAGAAAATTAGTTTGTGTTAATTTTCTTTAAATTTTGTTAACGTAGTTGCTCTGAGATAGTCAGGTACAAAAGTATATCTCGAAATAAAAATTTTCTTTTATCAAAAATTTAATAATTTATTAATATTCTTCTGTGATTATATTTGTATACCACTTGTTTGTTTTTCAATTTCCGCGCACTTATGTTGTAGCAATATAAAAACATTAATGAAAAAGCGTTGTAAAAACGTTGTAAAATGATGTTTATAAATTATATTTAAAAACGGCGTGGTGAATAATTTTTATTTCTTATTAAATATGGATTGTAACTTTGTATTTTATAATATATTAAATTTTTATCAAATTCCTTTGACACGTTTTCATTTTATTCAAAAGAAAAAAAATAGAGTTTTCCCATAAGAGCGCGTGTGCACAAAACTTTGAAATCGTCTTTATCAAAATTGGGGTGGTCAAATTTTTTTCGGTAAGGGCTCGTATTATTGGTATTGAATTAAATAAATATCTAGAGAAGTTTCGTTAAAACCCTTTAGAAAAACCGTTTTATCGACCAACTGCCTTAAATCAAACACAGAATAAAATTTTTTTAAGCTAAAGTCATTTTATGTATTACAATTTTCCCATTCCTCTATGTAACAGACGGAAAAAATAATCTTGTTTTGTTCTATATCCACGCTTATAGTACAAACCAAGAATTATAAACTGAAAGTACAAAACAATACTAAGGGAATATGGATCTATAGTTCAATTTTTGCAATCATGAGAATATTAATTATCATTTTACTCCGAAATTGAGGTCAGATTTCTATCAAATTGTATTGTATGACAACTAACTTATTTACAAGTAAAACATTATTTTCTATTTGGTAATAAAATGTAAAATAAATAAGATATGAATTTTTAAACTTTCAAACCGCAATATCTCAAAAGTAGAAAAAGTGGATATAGAACATACCAATACTAGAGCAGCGATATAGTATTTATTTATAATTAATTTTAACACGTTGTTGTCTCGTTTTTCAAAGGTAACAGAATATTTAGATACTAGCTGTATACCCGATGGGCTTTTCCATCGGCATCATCTTCGTGCTCACTTTCTGCTCACTTTCAGTGGTTTCAAAAGCCTAAATACCAATTTTCACGATTTATTAGATTTTGTTTAAAGATATAGTAACATATTTTTATATATTTCTAGTTTTAAAAATGACGTATTTCTATACAAATTTTCATCCCCTATTAAATTCACTTAAGGGACGAATTTTCAAAAATCCTTTCTTAGTGCTCACCTACGTTACATAGGGAACTCCTATGCAAAATTTCATTTCTTCTAAACCCAACAGTTTAGGATGTGCGTTGTCTGTCAGTCAGTCAGTGTTAGAAATTTATTAAGTAGATAAAACAATATGAGGAGTTGGCGGAAAGAACGATGAAGGTCAATTTTTTTAAAATTTTTGGTTATTCTATTTTCGTATATAACATACGCCGTATTTTTATATGTACTACATAGGAGCTGCAATATAACGGACTCCGATATAACGTAGTGAGTGGTGGGGTACCCCTCTCACAGATTTGAAGACGTGAGACTGTATTTATGTAAATGTATTCATAATCGTCAATTCAGGAGCGTGGAAATTTTATGTAAGGGTCTGAGAAGTTCCCATATTTTCTCACATATACACTTATACCATTCATACCTAGCCATAGGTATTTATACAAAAACAAACATAATCAGTATAAATTTATACACATATACAACTATGAACTTGTTCAAAAATATTCACGTTGCTATGAATTTTTACACTAATTTACCAACACCAACAAACTTTTACACCAATATATGGACATATTGGACATACAGTCTGTCACAAGAGCGTCGGTTGGACTCGCTGAAGGGTACGATAGACTACTACGTTTTGTGCTTGAGACGCCAGTATTACTTTGTATTGCGATAAGAACACAACATTTCCAAAATGAGTGCGTCATATGCACAATGTTTTGAGCTAATGTTCTAGTCTATTCACAGTAAAGGACTTAAAATGAATTATAAAGCTGCTGTTAAATATATGCACAAGTCAGAAGACTTTGTATGAAAGCGGCTGTTGCGATATAATGGTCAGAAAAACGTGAAAGATTTTCCCGAGAAAGAAAACGCGAGGGCCTTCTGAAAAAGAAGGTAAAACCATTTCCAAGTTATTCCAATGAAAGCCTTTTTTAACACTGCGATAAGGACAAAAGTTATTGGCTAAAAAGGAAGCTAATATTAGCACAATGACTCTGAATAGGCGACTAAACGAAGCAAATATTTCTTGGCGTAGTACGATGCTGAAATCTTTCCTCAAATCGAAGCATGTCAAAAAGTGACGCTTGTGGGCTATCCAAAATTTGAATCGTGATTAGAGTAATGTAATTTTTACTGGCAAAGCGTGCTTTTACATATGGGTTTCTGCCAAATATACTTGGTTTTTTTCATATCCGAGCTCTCTGGCGGTCGTTACCGCAACAAATGCGAAAAAATCTTATAAAAAATATGCCAAAACGGTGCCCACAGTCTGGACAACTTATTAAGTAAATGCGTAATAATGCTTTTAATGTACTTTAAGTCGATTTATTTATTTCTGAGAAATAATAATTTTTCTTTTAAATATGGAGACGACGCTTTTGTGTGACAGACTATATTATACGTTTTAGTTTGAAAATTTACATACATGTACATACATATAGAGAAACCAACAACAACTGCAAATGATTCATTATCATAAATTTGTCTTTTGGACACAATCTTAATATAGCTATCTCTCACAAGCTCTACTATCTAATATATTGAAAAAGAAATTATAATATCTTTTATATGTGACAAAACTTTATTTTTGAAATGAGTCATTTTCTTTATATATAAATTTGACTTTATTATTTCACGTACATATATGTATACGTAGACGTATATGTGTGCATATACTTATACACATCGATTTCACGATTAGATTGGTTATGGAAAAAAGCTAGATAGTAAAATTTGATAAGTTCCACATAGCCCAGTGCAATTAGGTTTATACCTCGGAATCCAGTTATAATGCATGGATTTAAATGGTTTTGGATTTTTTGAATTTCTTATGCTCAAAAGTAAAAAGTTTACCTCTTGAAATCTTCCGCTCTCTTTTTTTTTAAGGGTAGTTTAATGAAAATGACGTTATTTTTAGTATAGGTAATATATTTTTTTGCAGCTATATTTTTCTTTTCTTTTGAGCTCTTTTCTTTTGAGGTTTACATTAAATTCTATTTTTTGCAGCTATATTTTTATTTTCTTTTGAGCTCTTTCTTTTGAGATTTAAATTCTATATAAAGTATACAAAGGGATAGCAAAAGTCGCTGAAAGGTAGGTATTGCATGTACATGTAAGAAGAATGGGAATAGAGTGGGAAAGTAGTGATTGCAAAGAGTTTGAGGGACAGATGATTCTCTATTAGGAATACAGTCAGGGTTGCCAGATTGGGCGTATTTCCGCAATTTGGGCGGATTTCAAACATGTCTTGCGCTCATAATTTGTATTGGGCGATTTTCCACAACTTGGGCTATTTTGAAAACAGTACATATGATAACTAAATATGACGCGCCGTTAGGGCTTTTAATACGCGAATTGTATTAAACATCACAAAAATTATATATAATAAAAAATCAACATCATAGAAATTTTTATAATGAAAATTATAGATATAAAATTATCTTAAATATAATAATAATTGATTTAATTAAAATGATATACTAAAAAAATGATCTGGAATACTTTTATTGCAATATATTTTATAATAGCAATAGTAAAATAAAATTTTAAAAAATAACATTATATTTTAAAAATTTTTATTTGAGTTGTTTATCTATAAACATTATACATATGAATTCAATTTTATTTAAAAAAGAAAAAATTAAATAGTTATATTTTTTAGCTATAGCAGCAAAAATCTGTAGCAAAATATTATTTTACATTATAAAATACCTTATTTTTTATTATTGTAACAAATTTTTATTCAATTTTTTTTCTAAATAAATTTAAATAATCCATTTTCTATTATGTTAATAATTTTAATAACACAATTTTTATTATTATATTATTTCTGAATTAACATTACATTAAACAAAATTATATTTTCTTCATTAATATTATCAATAAAAATAATAATAATTCTGAATTAAAATTATCAAATAGATAATTTTAATTCTGAATTAAAATTATCTCTAAAGGACCCTCCACATTCTCGCAGAGTTCCTCGCTGAGGTTGGCTGAGGCATATGAATAGCATTATAACACCAACCGCGAAGCACAACGAAAAAACCCTCTACATTCTCGTACTCAGCCAACCTCGCGAGAATGTGGAGGGTCCTTTATAGATAATTTTAATTCAAAGAATAATTTTAATTTAGAATTAAAATTATCTATTTGATAATTTTAATTCAGAATTAAAATTATATTTAATATAATTTCAATTCGGGAATTAAAATTATATTTAATGATAATTTTAATTTGTTTGTAAACTAAAATTATATTTAATATAATTTTGATTCAATTTTTATCTGTGTAGAACAAACGAACGAACGAGGCCAAATTTATTATAATATAATAAAAATAGCTGGACATAAAATTATGTACATAATGAGAATTCATTGAATTTAAATTATACAAGGATGTTATTTTTGGGGGATTGACTAATATTTTTTTTAAATATAATTCAATTATACTATTTTCTTGTATCTACGAATGTTACAAGAATTTATGTTTTATTTTATATTTGAATAATACTTATTTAAATAATTATTATGTTATTAAATTTATATCTAAAATAATTGCATTTTAAATAATAATAAACATTATATTTGCGTGGTGACAATAATTTTAATTGTATTAATTTTCATGATACAGTAATGTATGACTTTCAAGTTAGCTGTATTGTAATAGAAAATCATTCACATTATATTTAATAAAATAATAATTCACAACAATAACAGCCAACAACCTAAAATAGAAATAATTCAACATTCATTTTTATTAAACTGCATAAAAATTACGACAATTAAAATTACTTCTAACTATACAAAATTAATTTTATATGTATATATTATTGAAAATATTAAAAATTATATTCACTATCATAATAAATGGGGAAAAAGGCCTATCTTCTCTGTATAAAAAAATTAATTTTATATTCAGTCACAATTCTAATTAATTCCTTTTATATTTATAATAATAAAAATTCTTAATTTAAATTTTATTATAATTTTTTTGAGGTTATTTGATTTTTAGTCGAATTTTTCCTTGAAAAAATTAGACTTACACAGTCTATACGACAAGAACGGCGAGAGGCGAGAGTAGGGCCGCTATCCGTTTTCGGACCCATAGAACACGAATATGTAGAAAAAAATGTCTATATACATATATATATATATATATATATATATATATATATATATATATATATATATATATATATATATATATATATTCCCGCCACCTTTTAATATGTGTAGGGCCCCCTATGGAAGTTAAGAGATAAAATTTGGTAAGTGGGGCTCATTTTCGAGGCTCTCATACTATTAAAGTGGGGTCAATTTTGGGAAAATTTTTGATCCGACCCAACTTTTAAGGGGGTGGTGGGGGCGGTAAAACCATAAAACTTTCCCAAACCGGTTGGAAATAATGTTTCGGTGAATTATCTAAAACATATCCAAAACTCAGCTTCCTAGGATGATTTGGAGGGAGTAGAGGGGTAAAAAACCGATTCTAGCTGGATCTAACACGCCCCCAACCCCCCAGAATTAACGTAGAGGGTTGAAATTTGATGTGTTGATAAAGTTCGTACCTGGGTTGTTCTTTTTGGAGGTTTCAATATTTTACCCCACCCCCCTCATTTTTAAGCTACAATTTCATGCATTTTCGACGTTTTCGAAGTTTGTACCACTCGCACAGGTCACCCAAATAAACCTAGAGGGCTGAAATTTTGTATTCGGATTGAGTTAGTATCAAGGGGTTGCCTTTTGGGGGTCTCGACTTTTAACCCCCACCCCCACCATTTTTATACCAAAAAGAACATGATTTTTCTTGTTTTTTAACAGTTTCGTTCGGGTCAAAATCTCCCCAAATAAACCTAGAGGGCTGAAATTTTGTGTACAGGTTAAGCTAATAGCCAGACACTGTTTTTTGGAGGTTTCAACTTTTAACCCTTACCCCCACGATTTTTACGCCAATATTTCCTTAATTTTTTTGCTTGTTTTCTAACACGAGACTCTCTAAGGAAACCTAGAGGGCTGAAATTTTGTACGTGTATTCAGTTAGTATCCAGCTAGTACCTTTTAGGGAGTCCACATTACTTTTCCCCCCCACTTCTCCCATTTTTACATCGGAATTGAATGCTATTGTTAAATGTGTTTTAAATGCATTATTTTTATTCTAAATACAAGTAGGCGAATAATAATTTTAAAAAATTTAAAAAAAGTGAATTTACT
This sequence comes from Brachynemurus nebulosus, assembly GCA_035578155.1. Lineage (NCBI taxonomy): Eukaryota > Metazoa > Arthropoda > Insecta > Neuroptera > Myrmeleontidae > Brachynemurus > Brachynemurus nebulosus. Next base: position 101,590,232 of record JAPWDM010000001.1, read on the forward strand.
TTTATAACAAATGAAATACATACATATTAAGTAATTTAAAAATGTTATTAAATTCACTGTTTATTTATAAATTAGGAATTTTGGATTTTTATTATTTATAAAATAGAAATTTTGGATTTTTTTGGAAAAAAAAAAATAACTTCATAAAAGCCTTCCAGTTTACTATTTAAGTTCCTTTTTTATTAATATTTAAAAATAAAACACAAAGACAATTGGCGGATAAGCATGGGTAGAAATGCCCTCGTACGAATTGTGTTGGCTTTTTCCTTGCTAACTGCTATCGGCACAAAATTGAAATTTACTGAGATTCAGCCCTTAAAAACTTAAAACCTTTTTTTAAAGCCTCGATCAACCGGACACTCATCATCAGTTTTGAAACCACCAAAATGACAAATCGCTTGTGGGCTTTCAATTACATTTCGCTTGTAGACACTCAATACTGAAGATGAAAGGAAAAATTCGACTTCCGTGATGGGGCTCCACTGCTCTATGCAGCCAGCCACGAGTTACTCGAAATTCACTAAATCCTCGTAATTGATTCTTCAGTAACTTGGCTTTTTGTATTAGAATGGATCCAGAAATTGGTTCCCCTGTACTTCTTTTGACCAGAAACCACTTGTATAAGTCTTTTTCTAATATATCGTAGGGTGGAGTAATCGTCTTTATTTTGTTGTCCGCAAGCAAACATCCTTTATTGAATTTTAAAATATTTTTCTTATTTTTTATTATTTTTGAAATTTTTGCTTCCGACACATTATAATATTTTGCCAAACATGTAGCTTTTTCACCTTTTACGAGTTTATTTACTTAGTTTCAATTAATACTTTTGATATGGTGTTTATTATTCAAGTCCTCAGCGTAAGTGTAGAAAATTGTAACTAGTGGTGAGCCCAGAGTGTGCCCGACACGGCTTAAGACATGCAGTCAGTCGGTGTCCGTCGCCGAACACACAGTGCATTGTAATACATTGTTAGACATTGTTACTTGAGTTGTGGTGTGTGAATACGCACACTACTACAAAACACCAAACCAACACCATTGCAAACAGTGTGTACCTACACAACATAGTGGGGAGATTTTACGTCACCCACTGGCTACAAGTGGAACAGTTTGATAGACATTCTAGTTTGATTCCTTGTTGTTATTTATCTAATACTAACAAGGGGAGTATCAAACATGCAAATCACGGATTTGGAAGAAATTAATATATGTTGGCATAGATTCGAACATAGAACCTTTCCGTCTGTATATTAAAAAAGTTAGATACATGAGAGAACTCACTAACCACACCACCAGCGGCCCTTGTTGCAGACAATACCAACTAACTGATACATATCAAACACGATATGTTATTTGAAATTTTTCGTGCGTTTAATTTCTAAATAAAGTCGCATTGGCCTAAATTATTATCACTACAATACTCAGAGAAATATATTCCACAACATATATTAATTTCTCCCAAATCCGTGATTCCCATGTTTGATACTCCCCTTGTAAGTAATGAAATCATATCACTCGCTTCTTATATAAGTTACCTGAAAAAAGTCTAAAATTTCTAGAACTGAATATTTTAGAATTCTTTTTGCACAGAAAAATATTTTTATTGAAATACACCACAGATTTGTTTACAGTATTTTGTTATTAAATACTTTTATGTATTTATAGTTTAGCTTGTAAGCATTCTTAGTTATGTCATGAAAAATATTTCAGTAACATTTATCAATTCGAATAAATATAATTAGTAATATTTATGAGCATTAAGCAACAAATTAAACTCTAAAATTCACCGGAAAAAAGTTTATGTTTGTGCACTCTTATGACGTCTAAACCAATTTCTTTAAATTGTACTATATACCATTATTTTTTTTAATACCCATATTGTTTTTATAAAATTTATAGTATCTTTGTCTTGTCAATGCATAAGGTAATAAAATTTGTTTTTGTTTTTTTCTATTAAATATTCTTAACTTTGGTGAGATAAACGTGACGTCACTTAACAAAACTGATGTAAACTTTACTGAAGCTCGACTGTAGCTAAGATAGATAGAGATAAAAAATTACTCTATTTAGATCGTAATCATTACTGTGGTTGGTAGTACATAAATTAATTTCTAAAATTAAGAAAATATAAATTAAAATGTACTCATAAAATAAGTATTAGATATTGCAAATTAATAATAATAGATTGATAAATGAAAACATAATGCGGTAATACAAAGTAAAGTGTACAGCAAAGACTAAATAAATATTGGTGTGTACACAGTACACACTGTGACACAAGAGGTCAAACTAGAATGTCTACCAAAGTGTTCCCACTGTAATCAATGGGTGACCACAGCACACATCCAATCACAACACACGATGTATGGACACGAATATACCAATGTGTTAGTAATATATTTTGATGATGATTAGTGTTCGAAATCTTGCGGTGCTGACAGGACCGTACTTATATTTTCAAAACTTAAAACGTTAAAAAATCGGGCTAAATACATTTTTTTTTTTAAAAATTGTATCGGTATATTCTCTATTAACCATCAGCTGTTAATAAAAATTAGTTTCAAGTTACAAAAAAGCGTTATTTTAAAAAAGTACAAAAATTTTAACTTTTTTTAAATTAAAATTGTTGAAAATTTGACTGACTGACTGTAACTTAAAACTTGTTAATAAAAAAATAAGCTGTCATTTAAAAAAATATTTTTTGGAAAACATAATAATGTGTTGTCTCTCTCACATTTTACTGGGAGAAAAAAGACAATTGATACACATAAATCATTCACTGGTTACATCAAAACATACCCTAACACAATACATAAAATTAAAATCGGACCAAGCAAGTTGTGACAATAAATGTATACACGCATATCTAAAATATATTCAAAACATATCAATATAAGAGGATATTGTCCGTATATAGGCATCCATAATTACCTGTTGTATATATTTAAAATCGCATCAAAATGTTTTATCTAAAATAAATAAACAATTTTTAATACCTTAAAAAAATAAAGACAATACTGTCAGCACCGCAACCTCTTCGATCACTAATGATGATATATGCAATTCGCATACATACACTATATACTATGATGGCCACAACAACAATTTGACAACTAATCAACAATTAAAAATAAATTTATTGATTTTAAGAAAGATATCCCTTTATTTTGAGAAATTTTTTATTCAATAGAATTTTTACACTTAAATACGACACACTTCATATTTTTTTAAGTTTCACGAGTTGATTAAAAAAACATGATTTTTATTTTGACGTGAACACCACGGCAGTCAGTAACAGACTAAAGTAGTAGTGGTGTAAATTGCTACTTATTGCAACTTTAAGATTTCACTTTTTTATAGGTAGGCTTGATCTGTCTCATCTGCGCTGTGACAGTATATAATTCAAAATATTTGTTTACTCATACCTTGAATTTTTTTATCCTTTTGTGTGTGTGTGTGTGTGTGTGTGTGTGTGTGTACGAACGTACGAAGCTTTAAAATGGTAGAAGTATTGAACACTCCAGATAAAGTAATACAATCTTTCAGGCTCATTCAAGTTACAGATTTTACAGATTTTACAGATTTCACTCTATATATTAAAAAATCCTATTATAGCACATTTTTTGACAATTTTCTATTATATTTCCACAACGGTTTTGTTTTGATCTAGGAAAGTTATACATATGAAGTACCTGCACTGTCACATAAACGACAATACAGTTACTATTGGAACTTTCTGTCAGGGGCAGATAGTCTATATCTTAATATACCTCTTCCGATTATTCTTGATTATCTCGAAAAATATAGGAGATAGGAAAAAACACTCCATGAGACACAACACTTTATTTTTAAAGTACTTTCAACTGATGTATTAAATTCCAGGGTGGAACCCACTGGAGGGGCGGTTCAGCAGAATTGAAATGAAAAATATTTTTTTTCATCATGTTATACCCCTTGAATTTTGACGAAACTTGGAGCAGTAATTAAGTGCATTAAGGCACAGATACTGAATTTTTTTTGCAGTGGTCGCTCAATTGGAACCCTATGAAAATAAGATTGGATCGGATACTATCCTTGTTATTATCCTTAATAACGAGGACTGATACGATAATAAATATGTCTAACATTATTGAGAGTGTTTGCCTTCATGTGGATTTGAAATTATTTTCCTCTGTTGAGTAGTTACCAAGAAAAAAATTTTTGTAATTTTTTAAATTTTTTTAGTTATCTCCATAACTACTCAGTTTTGGCCGCCAAAATTGTAGATATCAATTACTTACAGCCTCACCATACCGTTAATATAGTTATTAAAATAATTCGCTTTCAGGGCCAGTTCACCTATACTTATCCGGCTGTACGCTTTACGTAAGTATACGCTAACAGTATGACCACTTTCTCTGACGACAATAGTCTCACGACAACATTAGACAAATTAAGTCGTACGTACTCGCTTCCAATGTGACCTTAGCCTTAAAGTAAGTGGCTAATTTTGCATTTTTTTAAAGAAAGATTTAATTTAAATTTTTAGTCATAAATATCTATCTGAGCGGTTACAATGTTGCATTGGACGCAGTCAATTTATCTGTTGTATTTAAAACAACAATAATAACTTGTTATAAAAAATTGACTTATAGAGGTGTCACTAGTGACAATGCAAGTTCTCTATACTTACTTTATTTAATATTTATATATTAAAATTATAAATATTAAAAAGTAATAATTAATACAAAAGTATAAACTTGTTAATGAATTTATGTGAAAATCTATGGTTACAAAAAATTTTCGTAAACGTGCTCACTCATTTACTTATAAAATTATTGAAAGAGGCGCCACATGTCTTTATGCAGGTTCTCTATGGAAGGTCATTTTTGAAGCTAGAAACGTAGAAGTTGGTATTTAGGCTTTTGAAAAACATTGAAAATGAGCAGAAACTGAGCCCTTAATAGAAAGATGTTTCCGATGGGAAATCCCGTTCGGTACACGGCTAGTATATAATAAAAAATACCCCTGTCGCAGCATTCTGCATAACATAGCGAATTTCCGTTTACAGAAAATAGTTTTTCTCCGAAACCAGGTTACATAGAATAATGGTTTAAAAACCATTTTTATGTAATTTTTCTCCTCTTTCCAATGGTATAAAAAAATATGGTAGACTTTTGAATTTGGGAAAACCATGGCAAAAACTAATTTTTTTCACGAAAATTTCCCAAGAAACCATCTGTCAGGCATCAGACGTGTCTGGCTGAGGAACTCACTCAATATTTTTAATAGATTAGAGCGTCACTTTATGGTATGCCATATTTGATGTTAGTAAATAAAAACACTTTACAAAATACCACTTTTATTGAATATAAAAACATGTTATAAAAGTTTTTCTATTCAATAAAAGTGGTATTTTGCAAAGCAAAATTTTATATATATATATATATATATATATATATATATATATATATATATATATATATATATATATATATAAACTTTAGTGAATGTCATTTTTAGTTTCTTTACCTACGGTTTTTTAAACATTTTTCGTGAAAAAAATTTGATTTTAGCACCATTGAAATGAGGTGGAAAAATCACATAAAGAAGGTTTTTTTCCATTTGCAATTATTCTATATCAACTAGTTTCCGAGAAAAACGTACTTTTGTAAACGGAAATTCTTTATATTATACAGGATGCTGCGACAGGGGTATTTTAGTTCTGTTTGTGAAACATTGCGCTAAAAAATAGGATTGCTATTAATATGTTAAGTGGAGAAAAAACCTTGTCATACATGCGATGCTCGGAACATGGTTTTTTGGGCATTTTTCGTGAAAAAATTAGTTTTTCGCAAAAATTTCCCCAAATTCAAAAATTTTTGCGACATTTCTTACACCATTGAAAAGAGGCGAATTTTTTACACCAAGTACAACTTGCACTTGGCGACTTTTTTATTTCATAATTAATCGTCATTTGACTTCAGTAACCACTATAAATCGTCATTTGACTTCAGTAACCAAATAATATATTATATACCCCCGTCGCAGCATCCTGCATAACATAGCGAGTGTCCGTTTATAAAAATTATTTTTTCTCGGAAACTAGTAGACATAGAATAATAGTTTAAAGACCAATTTTATGTAATTTTTTTTCCACGTTTAAACGGTGTAAAAAAATTTCGCAAAAATTTTTGAATAAGTGGAAATTTTGGCAAAAAACTAATTTTTTGCAAGAACAAAAACCATGTTCCTGGCATCCGACGTGTCTGGCTAACGAACTTGTCCAACGGTTTGGGACTTCCAACATTTTCACCAAATTTCGTAAACCTAGGACCTTTCGTTCGAGAGTTATTGTGCGGACACATATATATATATATATATATATATATATATATATATATATATATATATATATATATATATATATATATATAGATATATAGATATAAATTTTCGGTTTCTAGGGACCTCAATACAAATTTCTGCCATAGTCCCGGGCACAAGTCGCATCATGATAGTGGCTGTAATAGCTGAATTCCATTCTGGAAATTCGCTAAAATCAGAGATTGGTAGTGCTGTATTCGAGAAGTCAGACGTGCTAAATTTTTACTCTAGCTGTTTTTGTTAAATTTTCATATTTAGATAAAGAAAAGATTAAAGATACAAATAAACTAATAAATAATACTTTTTAAATCATTATAAAAGATTCTCTTTTTTAGTTAAAAAAATTGAAGCAAAAATTGATTTACTTTTGGCCAAAGTGATCGAAATAGAGAAAAAATTAGATAATAACCCTAAAGAATTAAAAGAACTGTGTACGAAATTACAAGAAAAGTGCTCAGTGTTAGAGGAAAAAGTTAATCAGCGAAACAAGATTATAAACTATCTACAAAAGGAAGGGAATAAAAATAATGTAATAGTGTACGGTTTGACCACAAGACAAAATTAAACTAACAATAGTCTGCTAGAAAGTGTACAAATTCGAATAATCCAACAGTTAGAAATAAATGCTACCGATATTGATATTTGTAAAGTTTATTCGAATTGGAAAGAATAACCGGCATTAGGTTTTTTATTACATTTTATTAATTACATTTAACGTAAAAGCCCCTATACCGGAATACTATTTTTAGGTATGTAATTAAACTGGCTTATAAAAATTGACAAATAAATTAAACACTTTTTTTTTTCTTAATAAGCATGAAAGAAACTTTTTTTAATCCAATGAATATTTTTCAATGAATATGTTTTAAGAAAATAAAACCCAAAAGTTTTTATTTATTAATGCCTTTCTTTTACAAAATGTCGACATCTATATGCAAACAGAGAAATATTAATGACACTAGAACTTGCAAACCGATATACAAACAGACGTGTAATATGAGTAATATGACACATAGAGTGACATCTAGACGTCAAAGTAGGAAACATAGGATGGTTTAAGTATCAGATGTAAATAGAGGATCAAAATACTGTATTCAACAAAATTTGTTTAATATATATATATATATATATATATATATATATATATATATATATATATATATATATATATATATATATATATATATATATGTATTTCTTTAATTAAGGAAACATTAAAAACGAGGTGAATTTAACTTGAAAAATAATCATTCTCTTGATAATAATTTTTGTTATCAGAGGTTTCTTTCCGAAATAACTTCATTAATATATAAATGTCAAAACTGTTCGGATATATGATCGCGTTCCGGTTTAGGGGCTTTTACGTTACTAGTTTAAAAAATACTTGTATCTTATAAAAGGCACTCAAATAAGTTATGAAAGGAAAAACATACTTGTATTCCACGTATTTCCAATGCATCAGAGTCGAAAAGATTTACCAAACCATAAATACATATTATGATCGCGTTCGGGTATAGGGACTTTTACGTTACCGGTTAATTATATTTTGTTTCCAATAATGTAATTAAAACTAATTAATGTCTTTCAAAATCGCTTCAAATTAAATAAATTAAAGTAAAAAGAAATATTTTTTTAAAAAAAATCTTTTATTTAAAAATGGGCTCAAAAGTATAAAATAACTTTTGCGTCAAGTTTGAAGCAATATACAACATAATTTATAAAAGCTTGAGGCGTTATCATTGGTTATTTTCGTTTTGGATGTTTTGGATACACAAGTGTAGCTATTTTACTTTTTAGTTACCAAACTTACTTAAACGCCTCAAGCTTCTATAAATTACGTTGCATATTGCTTCAACATTTACTCAAAACTTATTTTGAACTTTTAGCCCACTTTTAAATAACAGCCTTTTTAAAAAAATATTTTTTTACTTTACTATATATGTACTTTTTTAGTCTGATTACAATTAATTTAAAAAAAAAATTAAAGAAGTAATTTTCCTACCTATATTTTAATCGGTTAATTTACCGTAATCAAACATAACCGTGGAAACTAAAAATTGCAATGCAAAATCAATGGATAATATTTGATAATTCGAAATGTCAAGAAGTTACATAGGATTAAAAATCAACAATTCGAGTTCCGAGGGAATTTAGGACAAAACTAATTATATAATATTTCCTTGTCATCAAAGTTATACACTAGAGATGTGCCAAAATCGTGACTTCACGCGTGACCCGCCGGGTCACGGGTGACCCATCGTGATCGTGAATAATTTTTTACGATCGTGCGTGATCGTGACATTTAATTTCTTGTCGTGAATAATTCGTGAGTCACGAAAAGTTGAAGACCATGAAAAAAAATTTTTTAAATAATTTATTATTTTCAATTTTAGGGAATATTAACTAAACCAGTTTGAGATTTTAACTACAAACAAATATTTTTTTTATATATTGGTTTTTACAAGCACAAGTAGGCAGAAATCCAATAACCCTTACTAACAAATTCCAGTTCTTTATCGAGATACTTGGAGTGTATACAAAATGATTTACAAATTAGAAATATCCAAGAGTGTTTATGATGTTGTTCTGATTATTTCTTCCGTTTCAGTCAATGAGTATAATTGTAAATAAAAAGGTCAGTTTTACAGTTTTGAACAATATGGTCATGAAGACATAATATAAAGAGCATATTATGGGTTACTTAAAGGAATATTATCTTTTTCAATATTTTAAGTTGTTTTATTATCATTATTTAAAAAAAAATTTACTATCTATGTATTTATAGGTACTAAAAAATATTTTGTCACAATTTTGTTAAAAAATTACATATTTGGTTTGGTTGTGCGAAATGTCATGTTTATATACAAATACAATAAGAACAAAAATTAAACAATAAATCATTAGATCAAAAATTTTTTAAAATTTTCTCACTTTCCAGAAAAAATTAAATAGTATATAACTTGCATCAGTATTAATCTCAGTAATAATGTTAGCCGTATTAACCGTATTCTGATTTTATTGTAAGGACATAATTTTAACTGACTGTTAAAGCGATAGTGATTTTTATTCAAAATTCCAACGATTAGTTTCAAAGATTTCTAGATTTAATTCGTAAGCGTGCGTGAGTGTGAAAGCATAAAATTTTAGGAAGGAGTATAAAGGGATAGAATAAAAGGAATAAAGAAAAAAGGTTAGCAAATCGTGAGAAAAAACGCTTAAGTGCACAGTTTTTAGATGAACCAGAATCAGGTATAAAGAAACGAAGAAGCTCAGAGAATATAAAACAGGAACAACCAAGCGACTGGTCGAAATAGTACCAATGTGTGAATATCCAAAAATCCGTAAAAGTTCAATCTATTCAACAATAAAATAACTAAAATAACTTATTGGAATTGTCAAGGTTCTAATAATGCAACTTTGTCTTTCTTGCCGCTTATTGAAGTGAACCCCCGTGATTTCAACCTTATCTGCTTTGCAGAAACATGACTCTTAAGCTGCCCAAAATTCAGATCAAAAATTTCAGAAAATTAGCCAGTATTTATTTTTTTAGTGCAGCGGCTAAAACTAACAATAAAAGGGCAAGAAGTCAAAAATTCAAAAAAATCTGAAACTTTGTCAGTATGTAGAGGGTGGCTATCTAATAACATAAAAAATATCAGTTGCTGCTAAAAAACGTTTTTAAGGGGTGGAACACCCCCTCAAATTTGGAACTCAAAAATTTAAAAATCGATGAAATTTTGTTTATACGTACCTTAAAAAGTTGTAGTAACAAATATAACACTATTTTTTGCGTCCACACATTTTTAAGGGTTGAAGCCACCCCTCAACTCTGTTCTTAAAAACTGATGGAATTTTGTTTATATATAATAATTATATACTATACAGATCTCTAATAATAAATATAACATTGTTTTTTGCATCTACAAATTTTTAGGGGTTGTAACCACCCCATCATATGTGTACTTAAAAATTTATAAATTGATGATATTTTGTTTATATATACTATACAGAGCTCTAGTAATAAATATAACATTAGTTTTTAATAAATATAACATTATTTAAATTATACGATGTGCGTGTTGTAAAATATATTTGTGCTTTAAACATTTTTTTCATCAATTTCATGACTGGGAAAAATTTGAGCCATAATCATTAATAAACCATTAACTTATATTTTTTTTGCAATATAGATAGCTCTTAAATAGAGTACTAGACTATTGTGTAGTAGGAACTTGTAAACAAAATTTCGTCAATTTTTGTTTCTAATTTCCAATTTGGAAAGGATATTTCACCCCTATAAATGTATGGAAGCAAAAAAAAAAGAAAAAAAAATTAATCCATTTTTATGTGATATATTATGTGAATAAAATCTCGCAATTTTTAAATTTTCAAGTCGACAGCTGAAGGGTGGTTCAACTCCTTAAAAATGTGTAGGTATAAAAATAATATTATACTTATTTATTACTAAAATTCTTTATAGCACCTATAAGTATATAAATAAAATTTCGTCAATTTTAAATTTTCTAAACACGCACTTGAAGGGGTGGTTTCATCTCTTAAAAATGTGTGGACGCAAAAAATAATGTTATATTATTATTATTAGAATTTCGTATAATGTGTAAAAACAAAATATCGACAATTTTTAATTTTTTAGGTACGTACTTGAAGGGGTGGTTTCAACCCTGAAAATTTGTGGATGCAAAAAATAATGTTATATTTATTATTAGAGCTCTGTATAGTATATACCTATAAACAAAACATTATCAATTTTTAAATTTTTAGGTACGCAATTGAGGGGCGGTTTCAACCCTTAAAAATCCGTAAATGCAAAAAATAATATTATATTTATTATTAGAGCTCTGTATACTATATATATATATAAAATGTCATCAATTTTTAAATTTTTAAGTACAGAGTTGAGAGGTGTTTTCAACCCTTAAAAATGTGTGGACGCAAAAAATAATGTTATATTTGTTACTAGAACTTTTTAAGGTACGTATAAACAAAATTTCATCGATTTTTAAATTTTTGAGTTTCAACTTTGAGGGGGTGTTTCACCCCTTAAAAACGTTTTTTAGCAACAACTGATATTTTTTATGTTATTAGGTAGCCACCCTCTACATACTGACAAAGTTACAGATTTTTTTGAGTTTTCGACTTCTTGTCCTTTCCTTGTAAGTCGAAAGGACGGGCTAGTGGGGGAATCCTAGTGTTCATAAAGAAAAATACTGATATTAAGGTCATAGTAAATGATAATTACTTTTAGGTATACTTTTTGAATTAAAATTTAATGTACTATCTTTCCTTTTAGGGGCGGTGTATTTATCAAGTTTAAAGGTATTGATATCTGTATTAATATGTTACATGAGGCAATATCACACGCAGAGGTGACATCAGGAAATAGTAATATTATGCTTGTTGGTTATTTTAACGCTCATATTGGCCAACTAAATCAGCTAGATGAAGTATGCGATTGTAGTTTTTTACATTCTAACAGAAAGAGTTTGTCTTTTACCCTCAATAGTCGTGGCCGAAAGCTCAGTAGTTATATGGGGGAATATAGTTTTTTAGCTTTAAATGGGCGTACAATATCTGATAGTCCAGCACAATTCACTTATGTAAGTTAGGTAAATCGATAATAGATCTGTGTTGAAATAGAGCTTGTTTTATATATTGTATACAAGATTCTTTCTTAAATGTTAATATTCCATCATTATCAAGCGTATCAAATCAACGTTTTTGCCCGTGAAACAATAGTCCCCTTGAAGAAAGATAAGCCAGGTAACATAACAAATTGACAAATATATCTGGAATTCAAAGTTAACTAAACAGTACCAGGCCATACTAACCTTAAATCTAGAAAAAATTCAGGCGACTAATCTAAACTGTAATGATTTAAACGAGCTTTTTGTAAACTCTGTTAAAGAATCAGCAAAAAATTTAAATATCCACCGTAAAATAAACCCTAAGCCAGGTCATATGTATGCGAATAAGCTATGGTTCAACCAAGATTGGCAAACGCTGAAAAAAAATCTACAAAAAGCTCTTAAATTAAAAAAATGTATAAAACACTAGTCAAGTAAAAAAAATTATTATAACACAATTAACTCTTACAATTAGTGATGTTAAAAATTCAAAAGAATTCTGGGAAACAGTTCGCTTAATAAAACCAGTGAAGCCTACAAATAACCTCATAAATATGGATACCTAGCAACCGTATTACTCAAATCTATTTGTAAACAATTCCGCTACTTTTACCATTAGATTATAATTTAGTACCCTCTTCTGTCTTAGATATGAAATAACTTTTGATGAGCTAAATACGGTTTTATCAAACTGTACAAAGCAAAAAGCTCCAGGCTTAGACGGGTTATTATATGATTATTTTAAAAATCCCTGGAGGAAAAGTCTTTTACTAAACTTGTTTAACCTGTTGGTCTAAAATCAAATTATTCCTTCTACCTACCGAAACCGGAAAATTACAGAGGTATATCCCTGATAAATAATATTGTTAAGTTATTCACACAAATTTTAAGTAAGAGAATATCAGATTTGGTCGAATTTTTTTCTATTTTACCCGAAAATCAATCAGGTTTTCGTAAGGACCGAGGTTTCGTTGATAATGTTTTTCTACTCTCTTCGACAATTTATTGCTAATCATTTAAGTAAAAAATCGGGCAAACTGTTTTGCGCTTCTATTGATTTCAGACCTGCCTTTGACACCATAAATCACTCAATTTTATGGAATAAATTACATGAGTTTATCGATTAAAATATTAAATGTTATTAAAAATTTCTACAAGGAAGCAAGTTTACAACTCCAGATTTGCAGTTTCTACTCAGAGAAAATTCGGATTCAAAAACGTGTCTTACAAGGGGATACATTAAGCCCACTACTGTTCTCTCTGTTACAGATTTTGTAGACTTCTTAATCTTAAATGGCATAGAAGAAATTGATATTGATAATAGAAATAGTTTAGCAGCTTTATTTTATGCTGACAACTTGATTCGCTTCGCTCGCAACCGGTTTCAGTTACAAAAGTCCTTAAATATTCTTGAAAAATATTCTGAGAAAAATGAACCAGTAGTTAACATATCTAAAAGTAAAATCATTATATTCAAACGGGGAGGTGAAAGTAAAATTCAAGACACGTCTTTCACCTACAAATCCGTTAATATAGAGATAGTTAATAACTTCACTTATTTAGACGTCAATTTTAGCGGATCAGGCATTTTTTCTAATAATGTTAATAAAATGATTGCAAAGACTAATTCAGCTGCAGCAGCTATTAACCTATAGATTATAAATCTAAAATAGAAACATATAACGTTTGCAAACGTCTCTGTCAATCGTCCATATTTACAAGGAAAGGTATCCAACCGTATCTCTCAAAAATTTTTGAAACTTTGGTGGATTGTAGATCTTATCAAAACTAATCACGAGCCATATTTCGTTCGTATCCATAAGCGTTCTTAGGGGGTGAAACTCACCCCTGAAAATTTTAGTTTTTTTCAATTTTCTTAAATATCTTGGAAATGGTAAGAGCTTTGGTAGGGAAACTATATATGTTTGTAAATGGCACTTTAAGATCTTTATTATCATACCAAAATTAAAGTTATAAAATCATTGGGGTTTCATCCCCCACCACCAACCCCTAATTTTATCATGTATTTTTTGGCAAAAGAGGAGACTGTTATGTGTAAATAAAAGAATTTTTAATTAATATATTTTATATCACACCAGTTTTTTTCTTGTTGCATAAATACACCCTTTGCTAATATTAACTTGGGAAAAATTTTAACTTTTTGATTTAATAATGAACAAAAATATGGTCAAAGAATCTCATATTTTAGTAATTAATTTTTACAAACTTACGATATATTTTAAAATGCATAATTTAGAAAGAAAAAATACACTGCACCCCCCCCCCCTCATGCTTGACTGATATCTATACAAATCTTATTTACTAATTTATTTATTTTTATTTATCCATACAATTGGCAATATTTTAACCTCTGGATGTTTATGGATATCGACTCTGGAAACAATTAATCACACTATTTTCGGATAATGTAATTCTAAATGAGTATATGATGTTACTTTACATCGCCGTAACAATATTCTAAAATTTCAGTCTCTAGCTCACAATCAGTTCACACATCGCCGCCTCGTTTTCAAAATTCAAGTATGGATGGTATAAAAGTGGATACATTGGCCAACGACCAAAAAGTTATGAAAATTCTGTAGCATATTGTTCTTCCAAAGAAGAAAGAGAAGCACCAAAGTATAGTGTATGTGGTAAACCGGCTTTTATAAGATATGCTTGATGTGGATAATATTTTTGTTTTGAACATTTTTATGAACAATATGATTAATGAAAAAAGCAAACAATATGATTATTGTGTAAATTACAAACCTTAAAATATTGACAATTGTATAGATAAATAAAAACAAATAAATAAGTAAATAAGATTTGTATAGATATCAGTACAGCATGAGGGGGGGGGGGGGGATTGCTGTGTATTTTTTCTTTCAAAATTATGCATTTTAAAGTGTGTCGTAAGTTTGTACAAATTAATTCTTGCTCCTTTTACCACACCGGGGACTTCGCCGTCTGTACCTAAGGGTGGGTACCCTTATCAAACAAATGTTATTACCATTTATTCTCAAGATATGCGGGACAAAAAATATTTCATAAAAACTTTCTTATTGTGTTTTTTTTCCTTAAATTTTATAATTACTGGCGTTTTTAACATCAATTACGTTCTTAGGCCATTATTTAATAAAGACATGGTAACAAATCTATATGATCTATGTTGTGTGAATAACGTTAATTCCATTTTTTATCACAAAAAATAAACCGCTAATCCGAATTTGCTGAAAACTTTATCCGGTCTTTATTGTTTAATTATACATCTAATGAAATTAGTCCGGAGGTGATATCATCGTTTGTTCTGGAGATATGCGAGACGAAAAATAATTCACGAACGAACGAACGAACGAACTAACTAACACATACACAGACATCGATAGATTCGGATTCTAGTGTCCTTGAAACGTGGAGAGATGTCCAAATTTGCGATTCGTAAAATCGGACCCATTACAATAACTTCCAATAGGACGTTAGCTAGAGCTACCGGAATTTGTATAGAGTCCTTAATTTTGTACGAATAACATTACAATAAAATTTTATCCAATATTTTTGTTTAAATATTAATTGTATAGTATAAATACAATAAATAAAACTATTTAAAAAGTTGTTTTTAAAGATATTATAAGTAAAATATTGAGTGCACATATAAGATTTTAGATTAAGATTTGAGCTTTTAGCTTTAACGTAACGGCTTTTAGCAAAAACAAATAAACTAGTATTTCTAATGTAGTTTTCATATTTGATATTAGTATTTTGATTTGTCTAACCATATTCACCCTATTTCAAAATTTACCCTCAATTTTATAGTCAAGACCCCTCCAGTAGATCCAACCCTGGGTTTCAGTACATCAGTAGAAAGATTTTTAAAAATGAAGGGTTGTGTAAATTTAAACTTTTTTTTCTATCTGTTATAGTTTTCGAGTAATTTAACAAAATTAAATTTTTACCCCAGCTTTGGGGGTAGATTTCACCCCTTAAATGACGTTTTTGGCCGATAAAGAAAAATACGTGTCTGTTATTTTTCTGTGTTCTACACACCTAGCAAGTTTCATCAAAATTGGGAATTATCACTTCAATACCTTTACTTATTAGTTAAATTTTCAAAAGACATTGATACCGAACACCAATCAGATGGTGACAAAGACTAATAAAACATTTATTGATACCTTACTTCATTACATCTGTACATTTTTTTTTATTAGTTTAATTTATTTTTTTGTCTTATTTTTTTACCTTCATTGAACCCGAAAACTTAGTAATTAAATAAATTAAGGCAAAATATCACAATAATGATTTACAGTATGTTATTTTATAATAATTAGTGAGAAAAACATTTGGTTTTTTTCATACTAAATTAAAATTATTGTCGCGTTAAAAAGGTGAAATTTCCGTATGTGAGACGTTTGAAATTTGCACATTTTGTTGCTCAATACTTAGTTTACAATAAAAAAATATCCGCAAGCATTTGATTGATGAAATCCATCAAATTAGGGTACTAACAGTATCGAAGTTGAGCGTACATATAAGGAGCGCATTAGGCAGCTTGTGTAGGGGTACACTGCAAAAAATCGGGGTAAATTTACAGACGAATTACAATAAATGTAGTGTGAATTTTACATTTTATTTAATGTAGAACGTTTTTTCCTTCATACTAGATGTAATTTTTCAAATTCAGTATAATTATACAGTAACTGAAACGAAATTTACAGTAAGTAATGTAACTTAATTTAAAATAGTTGTAATATTACGTAAAATTATGTATTTTGTGTATCTGACCAATAAATGGACACGCGCATTTTATCAGTACATTGTACAGTGTTTATGTCGATGTGTTGCCGAGATGCCTGCGCCATTAATAAGTCATCTCATTATTAGTTTTGTTGTTATTAATTTAAAATAAACCCAGTGTACATGAAGTATAATTCTTTTTGTGTGCTTATTGTCTTAAATTTATTGAGGTAAGTTTTAAATGATATATTTTAAAACATGTTTAAATGTGAATTTTGTGGTTATAAATTTGTAACGTTGAAAAAATATAAATTACATCAATATTTAAGTGCTGTTATAGCATTGCTTTATTCTGTAATTATGTTGTCTTTAAAAATTATTTAAAATGTCAAAGTACCTAACTTTAATTTCAAATTAAAACCAATTATATGTAAGGTTATGAGTGTAATTTCAAAAACTCAAACGTCGCGGAAATAAGAAAGCACGCGTAGGTATAAACATATAAAAGAAAGAAATGGCGTGATTTGCCCCTTTAATGCGAATTGTAATAATAATAAAAGTTTTGACCGGTTAAATTCTTTTACAAGTCACTTAAGTAAAAAACATTACTGCTTTGATCCTTAATGCATCATATTCAATTTTTCTTTTCTAATTTAATTCTTGTACCTAACAATTAATAAAGTGATATATTTTGTTTATTGTGTTTAGCATATGAATCTGTTCTGCAAAACAGAGAAGGAAATATAGTGTTCATTCCAGGTGTTCATATTCCAAATAAAATAAAAAGCTATATATAGGTACCTATGAACACCATATTTCCTTCTCTGTTTTGCAGAACAGATTCATATGCTAAACACAATAAACAAAATATATGTTAAAATTTTTTTTCTATTTTATAGATAAGAATGGAGAAAAAAATATTACGTAGTCATCGAAAAACAATTGATCAACAGTGAAGGACACTACAACAGCTTTCTTTTGGTATTTGCCGTTTCGTTTTACTTATATTACAACTTAAATATTGAATATCCCAGGGAAATATCGTGTACAATGGAAACTATTCAGCGATACTATTTCAAAATACATTCTGATTCTGGAACTAAATCAAAAAGATTCTCTGGTAAAAAGGGTACTAAAACTCATTAAAAAATATCGGATTTTTACTTAAAAATTAAATAAGTTCTGTTTGTGCCATTTGTTCTTTTTTAATTGTGATGATTTGAAGTACTAATTATTAAGTGATAAACCTATTTGTTAGAAAATTTCTATTTATTTTTCACATATAATTTTATAACTGCGTATGTGTGTGTATTGGTTTGAACTGAATTTTTTGAATTGAGAAGAATAGTACTTTTTTTAGTTTTTAAAAAGTAAACAATTTCATAATGTTCATTTAAAAAAAAAAAAATAGAAACGATATTTTTTAGATTTTAATAAGAAAATATTATGTTAAAAATTATGTATTTGGTTTTTGGGGGACGAATCTGATTTTCTATTTAATAAAACTTAATTTTAGTTTTGAAATTGGTTAGTACCACAATTTTCTTTTTTAATTGTGATAATTTTAAGTATAAATTTTTTTTTTTTGCTGTGAGAAAATTACTATTTATGTTTACGTATAATTCTATAATTGTGCAAGTTATTTAAATGAATAAAAAAAAAATAAGCAATAATTTTCCTTTAAATTGAGATGAGAAATAGGTAGTATTTTTCTAAATTAAAAAAAAAAAAATGTTAATTTATAATTATTATTATTTTTTTTACAGCTGTTATACTTCAATAAAAAAGATGTTAAAATTATATAATTACTTGCTCTTTGGCAAGTCAAATTTTTTGTTTAATAAAGCTTAATTTTAATTTTTAAAGTCGTTTCCTGTATTTATAAAACAAAAAATCACTATATATACTTTTTAATTGGATTTTCTAAAACTTAAATCTGTTTAATAAATATTCTTTACTATATGTATTTTTATTAGGGCTGTGCGAATTATTCGAAATGTCGAATAATTCGCCTCTAATCGAATAATAAGATTCGATTCGAATTTCGAATCGAATAATTCGATTTTTCGAATAATTCGAAAAATCGAACTATTCGAAAAATATTCGTTTTTTTTTTTTTTTCGAATAGCTCGAATTTTTGTTTTTTCTTTTGGTTCTTAGAGATTTTTAAACATTTAATTTAAATACAAAAAAAAAAATCGGATACATTACAATAATTTTGTAAATGAAAAGTTACATTATGCCTAAATAACAGGATAAATTAATCACTAGAAATAAAAGTTTATTGTTACAAAAACTTATGTAGTTATGTAACGATGGATCAATATGTAATTGTATTATAGCTATATAAATTTTAGTGAATATCATTTTCGAGTTTCAAGGACCTTAAAGCAAATTTCTGCCATTATCTCGGACTTAAGTTGTCCCATGACAGTGGCTATAATAGCTGAATTTTCGATTCGGAAATTCGTTGAAACATAAAAATGTGACAAAAGAACACAATGCGAGTTAAAAATACTTAATTATTTTTTGGATGAATCTGCTCTGTAAACCAAACTATGATATACAATATATGCAAATTATATTATTAAAGTTCTTAGTATGCTTGAGTCTTAAAAATAAAAAATAAAAAATGTCCGAGCTATCCGAAAAAATAAAACGAATAATTCCATTTTTCGAATTATTCGAAAAAAAACGAATAATTCGATTTTTCGAATTATTCGAAATAAATCGAGTCTATCGAGAATAAGTCGAATTATTCGGTTCGGAATCGAATCGAATAGCACTATTCGATTCGATTTGATTCGAGCACTATTCGCACACCCCTAGTTTTGATTATTAAAGTGTCAACTATTTTAAATTTTTAGATTTAGGTAATTCATACGAAACACAAACATTTACTAGTACAGTTAAATATATTTAAAAAAATTGATCAGAATATACAAAAATCTAAAACCAAGTATATATAGTGACCCCCTTTTTCAAACTCCCGTCCAAAATCCAGAATCCAGAAATCTATAGTAAAATTACAATAAATATACTGAAAAATTACACAGTTAATAATCGGAAAAATTACAGTGTGTATGCTGTAAGATTACAGTAGATATACTTTAATAAATTTACAAAACCAAATTGACAAAAGTGTAATTTTACGAAATCTTATTGAAAGTTACTGTCAATTTGGTGTAAAGTTACAGTAATTGAATTATAAAATTACGATCAAGTTGCTTTAAAATTACAATAAATATGTTTTAAAATACTTACAGAACAGGATTAACAGATCTGTAATTTTACAAAAATCTATTTTACAGTACAGAAATTTACTGGAAGAAAACTTCCAACGATTCTTACTGTAATATTTTTTAGTCGAATTTTTCCTTGAAAAAATTAGACTTATACAGTCTATACGACAAGAACGGCGAGAGGCGAGAGTAGGGGCGCTATCCGTTTTCGGACTCGTAGAACATGAATATGTAGAAAAAAAATGTCTTATATATATATTCCCGCTACCTTTTAATATGTGTAGGGCCCCCCTATGAAAGTTAAGAGCTCAAATTTGGTAAATGGGGCTCATTCAGATGCACAACAATACTATCAAAATGGGGTCAAATTTTGGATCCGACCAAACCTTTAAGGGGGTGGTGGGGTACAACCTAGGTACGAAATTTATCAACACACCAAATTTCAACCCTCTACGCTAATTCTGAGGGGCGGGGGGCGTGTTAGATCCAGCGAAAATCGTTTTTTCCCCCTCTATTGCCACCAAATCATCCTAGGAAGCTGAATTTCGGATATGTTGTAGAAAATTTACCGAAACATTATTTCCAATCAGTTTGGAAAAGTTTTATTGTTTTACCGCCCCCCACCGCCCCCTTAAAAGTTGGGTCGGATCAAAAATTTTCCCAAAATTTGACCCCACTTTGATAGTATGAGGTGCCTCGAAAATGAGCCCCATTTACCAAATTTCATCTCTTAACTTCCATAGGGGGGCCCTACACACATTAAAAGGTGGTGGGAATATATATATATATATATCAGACATTTTTTTTCTACATATTCGTGTTCTACGGGTCCGAAAACGGATAGCGCCCCTACTCTCGCCTCTCGCCGTTCTTGTCGTATAGACTGTATAAGTCTAATTTTTTCAAGGAAAAATTCGACTAAAAACTTAATGCGTTTTTTTTTTTAAAATTTATTTCACCAAAATGAAAAAAGTAATGTGTAGAGGAATTATCTACCAGTTGATGCTTTTTATTTTAAAAAGTTATTTCATCAAAATGAAAAAAGTAATGTGTAGAGGAACTATCTGCCAGTTAATACATTTGTGATACCTACTGGTATGATTTCCTTTTAGAATTAATATTTTTTTCAGCTTGATCTAGAATAAAATTTTAAAAAAAATCAGTTAAATAGTGTCTCGGATTCTGCGGGACAGTCCCGGAAAAGTAGCTGCTGTCCCACATTGTAATTTTTGTTAAAATAGTCCCGCAATGAGTCTAATTCGTCCCAGAAGTCCCGCATTCAGTTTGTGTTCAGTTTTGTGTGTTGACAGAGTCCGTACCTAGGGTGTGATTTTTGGAGGTTTTAATATTTTACCCCACGCCCGCCATTTTTAAGCTACAATTTCATGCCTTTTCGCAGTACCACCCGTACAGGTCACCCAAATAAACATGCCTTTTGGGAGTCTCAACTTTTGACCCTTACGTCCACCATCTTTATACTAAAAAAAAACATTATTTTTCTGTTTTTTGCAGAGTCAGAGCAGTTTTGTCAGAGTCAAAATCTCCCAAAATAAACCTAGAGGGCTGAAATTTTGTGTATAAGTTAATAGCCATCCAGTGTTTTTTGGAGGTTTCAACTTTTAACCCTTACCCCCACGATTTTTACGCCAATATTTTCTTGATTTTTTTGCTTTTTTCTAACACGCCTAGAGACTCTCTGAATAAACCTAGAGGGCTGAAATTTGACACATGTATTGAGTTAGTATCCAGTTACTGGCTTTTAGGGATTCCACATTACCTTGCCCCCCACTTCTCCCATTTTTACATCGGAATTCAATGATATTGTGATATATGTTTAAAATGATTTATTTTAATGCTAATAGACGTAGACACAGTAAATTGAAGAAAAAAGGTGAACTAACGGTTATAATAAATGTAATAAATATTGTAATTTAAAAAATATTATTAAAGTCAGTATTTATTTATAAAATATGAATTTTGGATTTTTTGGAAAAAATAAATATCTTCATAAAAGCCTTTCAGTTCACCATTTAAGGTCCTTTTTCAATATTTAAAAACACAAAAGCAAATCCTACTAACTGCTATCGACATAAAATTGAAATTTACTGAGATTCAGCCCTTAAAAACTTAAACCCTTTTTTTAAAGCGCCTATCAGCCGTACACTTATCATTAGTTTTGAAAACATCAAAATGACAATCCGCCCGTACCCTCTCGAACACTTCTGGATATCTTGAAAATATCGAAGATGTTGCGAAAATTTGGACTCCAGTGTTGGGGCCCCGCTGCTCACGGCGTTTTTTATATATTAATTGAAATCTACTCTACTAGCATAATACATATAAAATTATATATCCGCAGGTTAAAAGATGTAGGAATTACGAAGGGTGTGGCAGAGCACTGATTTTACAAAATTACAAGGACCTTTAAATTTTTTCGGAACCCTAATAGATCAATTTTTATAAAGTTGTACTTACTAAAGTTATTACATAACCGACAAATAATTGCTGGATTTTCCAACAATTTTTTTATAAATTGGTAGTTTTGAGGTAAAAAATTTATAGAATATCATCTTAAAACTTACATCATACATACATAATATAATTGTAGTATACAAATGCATGTATACGGGTGTATTTTTATACAGGGTGTATCATGAAATATGCTTTTCAATTAGAATAGTAATTATCATTAGATTTTTTTAAATACTTTTATAGATTAACGAAATAAATTTTTTGCTGTAAAAAATAGGGGAATTTAGGATAATGATTAAATAAAACGCACATATATTTTTTTTAAAATTTTATTTATAGAATATATATACAAAAATTAAGATGCGTATATCTATATATTAAAATCTATTTATTTTCCGTATAAAAATTTTTTTAAAAGAATACAATTTTATCTGAATGAAGCATACAACGTCTTAAATAATATTCATTTGGAAATCTTCGGTACATCAGATATTTCTTCCAAATTCAAAATCCAATGCTAGTGTTCGGTGTCATCAAACAAATTTGAAATCCATTTCCTCTTTCCACTGCCCTTGACGTATACGACATCAAACTTTTTTAGTATTGGTTTCAATATGGTATGAAGTTTATTGTACGGAATAAATCCATACGACCAAGGTATCCCTTGCCAATTTCGGCAAAGCCAACGTGCAATACGTTGATATTTCTTCGACAACTCGTTAAAATCAAACGGTGCTTCGAATATAAGATGTAATATATCATCCGAATTTTCTGCAGCGA
Organism: Brachynemurus nebulosus; assembly: GCA_035578155.1. NCBI lineage: Eukaryota > Metazoa > Arthropoda > Insecta > Neuroptera > Myrmeleontidae > Brachynemurus > Brachynemurus nebulosus. Next base: position 101,613,474 of record JAPWDM010000001.1, read on the forward strand.
TACCAACTTCTTTAAAACAAAATTCGTTGTTAGCTCCTTGATAGCCTTGTTTGTCAAGAAACGCCACTTTTTACCTCCGCCGTAGAACTGAAATTATTCACACAATCCACAACTTTATATAGAATAATTAAAAGTGGTTGGGATAGTTAGTTAATTTGTGGAATGTATTCGAAAATGGCTACTAATAACTACTGCTAGTTTACCATCAAGTTACAAACTGTTAATAATATTCAGCACATTGGTGAGTACCATGTTCTTTTCACTTTAAGACCTAGTGATTTAAGGAATGCTAAATTTTCGGGTGAAATGTATTGTTGTTTAAAAGTTTTACGTTTAATGATCTCAGGTTTCGAATGTCCTTTGCTATGTTGGCTAGCGGTGGACTGCTCTGAATTGTAAATTAACATGGTTCGAAATGCAATTGTTTTACCACGAAAGTATAATTTTTAGCGAAAGAGATGTTAACTCTTTGACAACCACCGGTAAATAGATAATATTTTGTGTAAGTTCAACTATTTTATACCCCTTAACCATGATAAGGTGTATGAGCTGGAGTATAACTCAACAAATTATATAGCGGTGGTGACGTAACACACAAATGTGGTGGTTGTGTTGCGGTTGTGTAGTGGTTGTGTGGTGGTTGTGTGGTGGCTGTGTGGTTGTTGTGTGGCGGTTGTGGTGTTTGTGTGACGGTGGCGGTGTTTGTGTGGTGGTGGCGGTGGCGTTTGTGTGACGGTGGCGGTGGTATTTGTGTGGCGGGGACGGGGTGGCAGCGGTGGTTGCGACAGTGATGGCGGCTGAAATGAACAACTTTATCAATAATTCTACTGAAGCAGCAATTTACTGTAGACAATGAATCGGTGGTGACATCTCGCGGTGTTTGTTGAACGCAATATCTAAATTCTCAATTTGGTGAGGTTCCTGTTCCCTGCTCTTATCATGGAAAATACTATAAATCCAACTGAATTATTAACCGGATGTCATTTGTTGGTTAACGTCCAGAAGGTAAACAACAAGAACAGCAACATGCCGATCTGTGATATTTGTGAATTTCAACCGCCACAGTGTAAGTGTTCCTTCTATGAGTATTGTGATAGGTGTCGAAACGAAAAACGAATTTGCATGTGTTGTAAACGATGTATGATGCCATTTCCAAACTGTGTTTACAATTATGTAAACTGTCACAGATGTAAAAGCCGCTGCAATTACAAATAATTTAGTAAAATCAATCATCTAATTATCCCATAATAGGTATTGACCAATTCCACGGTTGCTAAAACCAACATTATCATTTATTTTTAACGCAATGATCAGCGATGTAATGAGGCATAATGTATATTTTGAGTAACAGTGGAATTGGCCAATACTTATTAATCAACGGTATATCTAAAGTTTTTGTTCAATAATCAAAAAATGCATTATGCCTCATTGCATCGCCGGCCATTGCGTTATAAATAAATGATAATATTTATTTGATATTTTTTGGTTGTGGTGTATAAACACTGATCATATGAAGGCATGTTTATGAGTAACACAATTTGTAGCTGTGTGGGAATAAATATATCGGTGGGGTAAAATGAGCAACTCAAATGTGGTGGTTGTGTTGGGGTGGTGGTGGTGGCGGCAGTGGTGCTGGTGGTGGTAGCGGCGATGTTGGTGTGGTGGTGGTGGTGGTTTTTTTGTGGTAGCAATTCATAAATTATTTAAGCGACGTACTGAAACTGAAATTGGCAGTGTATCGGCAAAATGTCTGAACAACACGGTGTTAAGTATAAGTGATCTGTGGACTACTTTTACTGCCACTGATGAATCCGTTTTTGGAGAAGTTACATGGATCCGTTTTTGGAGAAGTTAAATAAACTGGTGCTGGTAAATCATTCAAATTACTATCTACGCTCGAGCCGTATGAAACATGGAAAATTCTCGACGTATGACGCATGGAAACACGATATGGGCCAGCGGTTGCGGTAGAACTTGCAGATGCCCAAGTGTTCCTTCGGATTTGGATGAGTAAACCATGGAATGTTTACGTACAGGAGAATATTTTATTACATATAAAGGAACTGATTCTAATGGTTTTTTTTTTACATATTGTGGAATTTAGCAAATAGCTATCACATGTATGATGTTTGACGTAAGCTTAAGAAAACTGTCAGATGTGAAAATGAATTGATTTACTTTTTAATTTTAATATTGTAAACGTATATTTTATTAAAAAATAAATTATTTTACATATAAATTCTTATATTGTTCTTATTTTACAACACATTAAAAACCCCCAAATTATATCTTGAATTTTGATAAAACTTTTCTCTAAGATATATTTATCATTAATTAGTAGGTATGGGGCAACTTCGCAACGCAATGTAATTGCCCATATTCAGGAGCAAGTATTTTAATGTTGGTATTGAGTAGGTATGCGGTCACCTGGTACTTGCATATAGCTTTTCATTCATTTGTCTGAACGAATTTCAGTTAACCGAAAGAGCATAATGGGAGGAAAATGAGTCAAAATGTGTAAGCATGATGCCAACCGCTACTTCATGGAGTAAAATGAGCAACTCAGATGTGGTAGTGGTGGTGGTGTAGCGGTGGTAGAAATGGGTAACTTATAGCGGCGGAGTATATAAGTAATCGTTAACACACTAACTAGAAAAAAAAATAGCACATTTTCTGAACAAAGAAATAGTCAGGCATTAAAGAGATCAAATTTTAATTGTGTAGATAACCCAGAAGAGGGCAACAAGTTACAAACAACAAAGCAAATTCCTCAAAGCGGCAAATTTAAATAATAAATAGATAATTATAATGTTTTGTTTAGTCTATTTAAGAAAATAATTAGTCAATTAAATCCGTATTAATTTATAATTTATTGAAGTAATAATTTTTATTACTAAAATCTAAATCTTTTTAACAATGATTTATTATTAATTAATCAATATATAGATATATAACAGAATTAGAAAAAATTTTATAAAATTTTGTGAAAAGCACCTAGCCAAAGTTACTGAACGGATTTCGACTAATGAAGTGTCTATCAGTAGAGAATCATCCCAGGGGTGGCACAAGAGAGCCTGAATTTTCAAATGTGGTTTCATTATTGAGTTACGGGGCCACAAGTTTTAAATTTTAAGCAATTACACGTAAAGTAAAATAAACTGTTTATTCATTTCTCTTATAGAAACGGATAAACGGATATCAGGTAACTGTTCTATTATTATTTAAATTAAAATAAGATGATTTTGTTAGTATAAGTGAGGGAAAAATTATCACCCAGGACCTTGGGACCCCAAAAAAACTTCTTCATACTAAACAGCTGGGCGGATATCAAGATGTTGCGAAAATTAGATATGCTACTGAAATATGAATATTACTTGCTTTTAGTATTAATTATTTAAGTAACTGATTTTTTACAGAATTTCAGAATATCGAATTAAAAAGTGAGTAAGGTTAAAATTGTTTTCCAGAACCTTCTAATAGGGATCACATTAAATACACATAGCTGAATGGGGAGAAAATTAAATCGATCCCCAAGTTTTCCTTCAGATACTATTGTAATCCCAGAAAAAGATGAAAGCAGCATTAAAATTGTTATTCTCCAAGAAGAGCCTAAAACTGAAGAATACGTAAAACTATTATTACGGGTATCAGCACAGAGGTCTCAAACTAAAGCTACAAAATACAAAAATGTATTCCATTGCACGAAATTATATAAAGCAAAATTAAAACAAAAATTAAAACAAAACAGACACCTGAGTGAAGCCGCAGGACGGAAAGCTAGTACAAAAAATAAGAAATTTTTCTTTTACTTAAATACAAATTCATTTTATTAAATTATTATTTTAAGCGACTTTCCATTCTGGAACTTAATTTATGACGGCAAATGTCATGGAAAGATCTGGGTTCGGGACTATACGGTAAAATATAAATTTGTTTTGAAGCCTCGAGAAACTGAAAATGACCTTTATTAAAATTTATATATTATTAGATAAAAGTAAGGTAGAATAATTTTAAAATAAAAATATTAATTAAAATTCAAAACGCAATTTGTTAAACCACTAGCTCAGTTGTTACATTATCGTGAAATTTTAAGTGGTGTGACTCTTGTTTATCTCAGAGTGGAATGTAAAAGAAAATTTTCAAATTAGCACAATTTTAATTAATAAATAATAAAAACATTCAAATTGTATAAATATCACAGACTTAAACGTTCAATAAGTTAACAATTGTATAGAAATCACAGAATTAAACAATGGTTAAACACAATAATAAGTCCCGTTGAAACCCAAACAATTCAATAAAACAATAAAAGATAGTTAGATAAACGTAATTTAACAAATACAAAAAATTAGAATTGTATAGTTTTCAACGACATACAAATGTATTACAAATAGAAAATTAGTAACAAGTAACAAGTGATAGCATAAGAGAATTAGTTAAATGAGAAAATTTAATACAAGATTGACAAATTTTGTTTAGTCAGTTCGATTTAATTTAGGCAATTTTGTTTAGGTAAGCCATGAATGTGAATTTAAATTATAAAAATAAATCAGTTTCAATTGTACGAAAGAAAATTACATAACAATTATTTTTAGTTACATAAATTAATTATCCAAAAACCAGATAGGGTAGACGTACAAATTATGGAAATAAAATTTGTTAAGTAAAAATTATTAACACTTAAAATTCAAGCAAAACACCAAAAGGAAGTTCAAAAGCTCTGGGCATTGAAGTATAAAGTTAGTTCACAGTTACGTAACCAATTTCACAAAGTAAAAGTTGGTGGAATTAAAATTGAAATAACAATTATCTCACTATTTCAGAAGTTGAGGAAACGATTATGGCTGTTGGTAGATGCAGAGTCTAAGCGGCAGCCACTGTAGCGGTCATCATTCCAATTAACTAAATTCCATACATCAATGCTCCATGATACACTCCAGTTCGAATATTGAACGGCGTTAGTTACTAATTTCAAAACACATAATTCCTGGATTGATGACGTATTGCTTGATTAAATCACGTAGTCCTCCTCTTTGTAGAAAATTTATTAGCACTGCTCATTAATCACAAGTTCAATATTAACAAGAATTTTGTCACTTTACGCTAATACAACAATTAAAACATTTTTCAATATGAAAAAATTAAATATAAAAAATGATAGTTACAGAGCAAAGGATGCAATAATTAAATAAAAATTTCTTTTACGAACCTGTTTGCAGCTCCAAACGTCCCAACGAGAAAAATACGAAAAAGGGATTTCTGTCAATCAACTTGTGTTTTTATAAGCACATTTTCGCGCTAAATCAAAACTGACAACTGATAAAATTATCGTTCGTGGATGAATAATATCTATACTCGTTCGTAATTATTTTAATCGAACAGAATTAATTATATGTACAGTGGCGTACCAAATTAAGTTTATTATAAAAAAGTTATTTTAAAGCTTTAATACAATTTAGTTAATAATTTTACGTGCAGAACGTAACAATATATATATATATATATATATATATATATATATATATATATATATATATATACATATATATATATATATATATATATATATATATATATATATATATATATATATATATCTTTGAAGTTACACGTTACAATATTTAATAATAAATTTTAAGTCTAATAAAAAAACTTCAATAAAAGATTAATAAAATATAATTGATTACCGTGCTTTAGGAGGGAAAGGACGTATGTGAAGAAGTTAAAGAATTATTTGTTTTAAAAGTGCAGTTTAAAGAGTTTTAATTGAAAATTTTAAAAAATATATATTTCGATTAGTAAACAAGTGCAAAGTTTTATAATAATAAAAATAAAAAAATAAAAATAAATAAAATAAAAAATAAATAAATAAAAAATTTGAAATACACTAACGGAAATATGTAATTAAAGGATCAAAAAAAAAATTCCAAAGTTTTAGCGATTTTTCGAATGGCTGTATCTTCGTGAAAAATGGTCATATCGGAGTCATAAGGAAAGCAATTTAAAGCTGAAAGTTTCTAGTTTTCAGATCTTGCGATAAAGAAATTTTCAAAGCAACGTGTATCGCTCAATCCTAATAAGTACACTGAAAAAAAAATTTCCGAAATTTTTTCGGTTCCTTTTTTTGGTCCACGGACTCGGAAAAAAATTTTCCGACTTAACCATTATATGGATCGGATAACTTGTTCATTCAGCTTTAATTTGCTTTTTTTTAGACCTTTATATGACCACTTCTCGCTGAGATATCGGACTTTGAATGGAAAAGGATCGTTTCGTTTTTGACCATCGATATTTCAGTAACCAATGATCGCACAGAAAATTGAAGGTGTGTTTCGAAAACTCGAATAAATTCTCTAGAAGGATTAGCCATTGTCTTTTCAGAAAAGAATTTTTTTGCATACTCTACATGAATTTGAAAAATCAAGAAAAAAAGCTTTTGGGGGCTTTTTGGAAAATCAAGCGCTGAATTCAAAATTTCAAGAATTTCCATTAATGTTAAGTATGCCTTTTACAGCTCAATATACCCACAAAAACCCCACCGAGTTTCAATTGAATTCATCCAGCCGTTTTTTTGTTTCATTCGATTGAATTTTTGAAAAAATTAATGGATCATTTTTTTACTCTTAAACTTTCATAATCTTGAACAAAATGAAAAAAAAAATTTTTCAGCTTTTTTCACATTTTTATCAACAACTACATATTTACCAAAATAATTAAACTAACACTTACTTTTATACTTTTAAAATCAGTTACTTTTCAAATTTCAATTTGATTGTTGAAATATTTGAATTTAACCACAGATCAGACAGATGAAGCCTACATATATAAAAGTGTGGTCCGAAAGTTGCAATAAGCTGCATTTTATACTGCTTACTAACTAGTCGTCCATCGGCTCTACAAGAGCCAACAACCATTGTTAAGTGGTGGCCACAGTGGTGGCTGTTGATTGTTAAATCGTGGTTACATCATTAGTAGCAGATACATACATATAGTTGTTCGATAGTATGTATCCACTCTCACCTTGCACCTCGCTCTACATACATACCGAATATCGCACATACTAACGTCCATTGTACTACACATACAAACACAAACTCCAAATATGTATATAACCATAGAAAGTGGGGGTGCCTCGCTGCCAAGCTTGGTGACGTAAAATTCTGGCGACAGCCGGAATGCTAACTATCATACAGTAGTTTGGCCCCTTAAATTTAACAGTTAGTTTTAGAGTAAATAAAACATATTTTAAAAAAATTCCAAGAACTCTTGTGTCTTTAGTTAATTAATTAACTTATATTCAAATAAATTAATCAAAACTTCCAGCAGCTATCAAAAAGTTGGAAATCAGAAATTTAAGCTCAAATGAAGCTATCAGTGTGGTTAATACACGAAAAGTTAAACTGGAACGAAATACTACTGCCACAAGGCCATGTAAAACAAGAATTTTTTGATCGTTAATCGAAAAATAAAAATAAAGATTTTACAACATTAATTAAGATTTACAAAATAATTTCAGGAAATTTGAACGTGTAAATTTCTGATTTTTTCACACCAGAAAAAATTGTTTGCTTTAAATATAACTCGATAATATCATATGTGTGATGCTAGCCCCGCACTTTTTGAAATTTTTTTCTTAATTGTGCTATATTGTCCTATTACGTTTGTGCCAATTTGTGCCGCAAACAACAGCTCGAAATTAGAAGCAATTAGGAGAAAACACCAAAAGCAAATTTTTACCAACCCCATACTTTTCAATTTTTTGTTAATTGTGCCGCTTTGTGCTACGTTTGTACCATATTGTGCCGCAAACAGCAACTCAAAATAATCAAGAACTTCAAAAAAAATTAAAAAACAAATTTTTGGTTAGCCTCGCACTTTTTGAAATTTGAACTTTTTTTAATTTTATTGCTTTATACAACGTTTGTAACGCGTTGTGTCGTCGAAAAAATTTAATTTCATATTCCATCGGGATAAAAAATGTTTTTGTATTCTTGGAAGACCCCTACAGATTTTTAAAAATTAGCCTGTGCTGTGCAATGTATTAGTTTGATGAAATTTTGTCATTTAGGAAAATTGTTATGCTCACCTAGCACAATCCCCCACAACAACAAAAAAAAAAAAAATTCAAAAATGACAAAATTTGAATTTCCCGCCACTACTACTTCATCAATTTTTGATGAATTTGAAACAAAATTTTACGTTTTAGACATGAAGCTTGCAAACCTGAAATAGGACAATTAAAAATAAGTAATATAATATCAATAAATGTCATTAAATCTTTTCAGTACATTTATGGATATATGTAATTTTAATTTTTATTAACAAAATTTATTGTTTCAGTATAACAACAATGTTTAAAGTGTTAATTTAAATTTTTTCAGAGTATATTCAATATATATACATATTATATGTTAGTCTTTACGGAATATTTGCATAAATAATGCATATTTTTGTTTTAACGATATCTGAGCATATAAACATTTTTATAAGCATAATTTGGTGCATATATTTTTGACCAAAGTTAGATCACATTAACGGAAAATTTGAAAATTTATAAATTCTTTGTTGTAAACAGCGTAAACCGTGTTGTAAATTAATTTGAATTTCAGAAAAACATATCACATATTTAGTTGTTGGTTTATAACTGCACAGTATAGATATTACTTATGTAAAGAAATTTGAAATTTTATAAAATAAATAGGATTAAATGATTGTATAATATTAAATATTATTTTTTTTTAAATGTGAGTTGTGTTGTGCTTAAAATATAATACCTGTGTGTATAAAATACATATACAGTGAAACCTGCCAAGTTGGACACCTCTGTATACTGGACACCTGCTCAAGTTGGACACTTTTCAATTGGCCTGGCGAAATTACATTGTTTTAAATGCATATTAATACTTATAAGTTGGACACCTCTATATGTTGGAAACCTGTCTAATTTGGACAGTTTTTTAAAATGATTTTTGATATTTTGACCTGTTTACGTTGGACATTCATGTATTTTACACGTGACCGAAACACGTGTTAGTTATGTAAATCTGAAATTTCTAACAACCACAAGGAATTTATCAACTCAGTCACGGTTTTGGATGCAATTCGATGGATCAGCGAAGCATGGCAAGCTGTATCTACGGAAACAATTGTTAAGTGTTTTAGACGAGCTGGTTTTAGTATTCCAAAAGCAAATGAAGGGGATCATAATGAAGACCCTGATTCAGAACTTCGCGATGCAATTAAATTATTACCTCCAGAGTTTCAAAATCAGTTACAGACTGCTGAAGAAATGATCACCGCCGATGCCTACTTGGAGGTACACGATCATGTCTTCAATACACATCAAGACGTTCTTCAGCATGTTTTACAACTAGACGAGGAACAAGAAATCGAAGAATCTAGTGACGAGTGCGAGAAAGTAGCGGAGAAACCAACAACCCCTGAAGAAGCTTTGAACGGTATAAATACCGCCATTAAGTATTTAACTGAAAACCCATGCGAACTGTTAGAAGATTTATTCAAAATTCAAAGGAAATTAGAAAGCAAAATTTTCCTAAAAATTGTATCCAAACAAACTAAGATAAGTGATTTTTTTTACGAAAGATAATATTTAAATATCTATAATATGTATGTATTACGATTGTTATTCGATAGTTTATTTCAATAAATATTGATACGTAGATGTGTGTATATGTATTACTTTAAAAATAATTAATTTTGCATTATATTCTAAATTAGTGTTAACCTTAACATTACTAAGCGTAGATGATTTTGGTATTTTGCATATGTTGGACACCTGTTTATGTTGGACAGTTTTTGATTGCACCGCGGGTGTCCAACTTAAACAGGTTCTACTGTATAATTGTGTCGTGTTTAAAATATCTATTAATGTTATACATTTTTGTTTAATTTTGATAAATTAAATTAAATTATGTGATACGATGCCCCTTCGGTTTCGATCAAACCTTTGACACTTTTTGGTCGACGTCAAATATGAATTTTTTGATAAAAACTTCGGTCTCGATACTGCCGAAAAATTTTTAATGTCAGGGTTTAATCAATGCTTAAAAGCAGTGTTGTGCAATTACGCGTGCAACTCACAAATTTCAACCAAAATATCACAAAATGTAAGTAATCATTTTTTAGCTTTTCAATTTGTGACAAATCTGTAAAATCTTAAGTTTTCCGTCAATTATATTTTCGTTTTATCTAACCCTAAATCCCATGGGGTCATGGGGAATACGATTACACAATATTACACACAAAAATAGATGGAAACCTTCATCATTTTGTATAAAAATAGTTAATAAACTAAATTTTTGTAATTATGCATAGTTATCATAGGAGAAAATAAAGTAGGTACAACTGGTACTGCATTTTTACATTACAAAATTTGTTAAATATGACAGAAAAATTTGGTCATTTTTAAACATTCCAGCAAGCAGTTTGCTTTGTTACCTGTATACTTCATAAAATAAAATTTTGAAAATTAACAAATTTTAGGTACCTACATATTAGTAGAGGTTTTATAATTTTTTTTTCTTTTTGTTTTAGACTAAAGGACATAGATTCTTTACAACTGTTTATACAAATTGTATAAGACCCAATGACTTCACAAACTTACAATTAATTTCCAATTTTACCATACTATGTCCACGCTTGAATATACTCAATCAATACAGAATAAACACAATTGCGTACGTCCTTTATAAAAACGAACGTACTGATATTGACATATTTTATTTAAACTAATCAAAATGTATCACCCAACTGAAAAAAAAAATTGTATCAACCTCAAATAAAAAAAAAAAAATATTAAAAAGAATTTAGAAAAACAAAGACACAGTTTTAAAAATTTTGAAAATTAATTAAAACAGGCAAGGATAATTAATATTAATTAACATTTCTGTCTGTGCATATATCTGTGCACTCCTAACGATGTTGATGTTGTATTCGTTAGTTTTTTTTTTCGTTATAACTACAAGCTACAACGTATTTCGAATTCAGTTTAGATAAGAAAAGATCCAGCGTATCAAGTTTTTCATTTTTTGGTCCCGACGCATTTTTAAATTATCATTTAGAACATTTCATTTACAAATTATCCCAATTTAAGGATTACCGAATTTATTTAAACAATGATATTTTCTAAATTATGTATTTCACACTTTAATTCACTTTGCTAAATTACCTGTCAACTTACTGCCATCCACCATATTTGTCTACATTGTCGACATTGTCTACCCATTGTAGACATGTAAATGTAGACTATGGCTATTTACGCGTAATTGCACAACACTGTATAATTTAATCGTTTTGATTTTACAAACTAACTGTGCAACTTAACAGCTTAAAATTAACTTTTTTAAATTATGAAATTCAACGGTATCTGCAATTTTTTGTTTCTTTTGTGTTGGTAACAAATTGTTGGTAACAAAATTTTTTAAGATGAAAAAATTTACTGTAAACACTATAAACGTTAGATAACGTTAAATTTTGAATAAAATTAGGATTATTTTTAATAATTTTATTATTTTTAAATTTAAATAAACCTTATATTTGTGATGGATAATTACATTCACACGTGTCAGCGTCTTCAAACAGATAGCACCACAGGTATGTACATCATTGCCATACTAGTAGCTTGAATTTAAAAAAAGTTACTAGATAATATTTCAACAATCAGAATTTGAAATCAACAGAACTGCAGGCTCTTGGCATTGCGTTGTTGAATCAAAATTCGCTGCTGTTGATATTTAAGAATATTAAATTAATATTTAATGTTTATTTTTTTAATTCATATATATTTTTTAAATCAAATATTAATTTATATTTTTCGTGTTAATTGTTTTTTTTTTTTTTTTTTTTTTTTTTTTTTTTTGTAGATATAAAATGGATTTCAAACCACATCAACGATTACATAAAACGGCTAAGCAAATGTTAATCAACAGTTATTTATACGAAAAGAAAATAGCAGCAGAAGAAAATATTATAATTTCAAAACATGGACTTATTAACAGAATTTGTCAACGTCATAAGGTAAATATCTACCAAAAATTATCCAATATGTAATTAAATTTTTGTTCTAATAAAAATTTGAATTTACATGTTAAAAGGTTAATATAAACACCGCTACTTCAATAATAAATTCTTATTTAAAATACGGCGAGATTAAAGATACAGTAAGCAGAAAAAGGGGTCCATACAAGGCGGTCAACGATTTTACCAAGGAAGCTATTGGAAGATTAATAATGGGTTACCATCTTCGAGGTACTGTAGACTATTTTCACTCTATTGACTGCCATAAGACGACCAATATTATCAGTAATTAGTGATTCATATTATTAATTTTATAAGTTACTTAACCGGTTGACGGTCACTGACGCTGTAAGAGATCAAGTGAAACTTAATTAACTGCAACACTATGCAATACCAAGTCAAAAACTCCATATAAAGTGTGTTAGTTTTCAAAATAGTGTATTAATTGGTCACTTCGTCATGATTCTTCATGACCGTCATCGTGTTAAATATTCTTAACATACCTTTGTTACGGTCAATCATTTTGTACAGTCAATAATATTGTCCGTCTTTAATAACAGTATTATCAATACTGATCATCTGGAAATTGTTAAATTTATTTCTTCTAAATATTATTAATAATGATAAAAATTCGCAGAAACGCGGAAAAGGCGGGAAATTTTTTTAATTGTTACAATTACGATTTCTAGGTGAACACAGTTTCAAAAATCTTTAGGGAAGTCAAGGATAATTTAGAATTTGAAGGACAAATAACATCCTTTAGAAAATTATTCAAGACGATGGGATTCAACTGGGCTATTCCTGATCCTAGAAAGGTTTTAATTGAAAAACCACACATAGTTAGACAGAGAATACAATAAATAATATATTTATGAATATTAAGTTTTTTTTAAAGAAAAATACATTAATATTAGATTTCTCTTTTAGATTTATGAGGGAATATTTAAGCAATTTACATTCCAATGAACCGAAAAACGTTATCTTCTTAGATGAAACATGGATATTCGCTAATGGACAACCTGTGAAGACTTGGATTAAGAAAGACAACATTGACTACATGCCGCATAAGTCATTAAATAAAGGAACAAGGTTTATTATTGTTCATGCAGATTCTAATTTTGGTTTTGCTTCAGGTGCCGATTTGTTATTTTCTTCAGCAAGACAATCAGACGACTATCATGGAGAAATGAATGGGGAAAATTTCTTAAAATGAGTGCAAGAACACTTAATACCAGGATTAGAACGAGAAAAATTAGGGAAATGTATTACCATAATGGATAATGCAAGCTATCATAGTACACTAAAGGACAAGAGCCCAACTAGCACGTGGCGTAAAGCAGATTTGATTGTGAATAAAGTAATATTATAATATTTGGACAATACAAAATCATTTCTTGTGTTTTTTAATATTAAATTATTTATCTATAATTCAGGAATGGTTGAAGAGTAATGGAGTAAACGTTCCTAGTAATGTTTTGAAACGAGAATTGATAGCATTGACGAAAGAACATAAAAATAAATTACAAAGGTAAAATGTTTGGTATACATATTTTTTTAAAATAAATTCTCTTCTAAAACTTTTTTCGCAACACTGTTAAAAAATTTATCACAGAATATTAAAAAAAATCAGTATTGTGTTGGTGACGCAAAGATTACGTAAGCAGGGCCGGCGAGAGTGTGGGGCAGATGCGACAATTGCCCGGGGGCTCGCAGCCTCAGTTAGGGACCCGGAGAAAGTAAGAATACGATTTTTTTTGCTCGTCAATTGAATATTTGGAGAAAAATATTTGAAAATTTCTTATTACGCCCGAGGCCCGTCATTTCTCTCACCGGCCCTGTACATAAGCGCTTCTGTTATTAAAATAAGAAACTGTATTGAGTAAAACATAATTATATGTATTCGCTAGGTGTGCGATGACAGTGCCAACTAGCGGCAAGAATTAAGGTGAGAATCGGTATACAGTTCCATGGGCATTACTGACAACGAAAAATACATTAAGAAACATATAAACAGTTTAAATATTTGTCTAAACGATTTATCTGGGAGTGATCATGACGCGTTATAATTTCTATTTTATTACAAAAATAGTACAAAGATTTTACGGTTTGATTGTAAAAGATGAAAATTTTTTCTCCCTAAATTGCCTTTTTAATCACGTCGTGCACTGCGATCGATTTCGTTCTCCCTACCATGTATATCACACTCAGCGAATACCTGTGTACGTTTAATTGACAACAGAAATAGGTATATTATACAAAGTACATGTGGTTTACTAGATTTTATATCGCCAATTAGAAATATACATACATGTTTTGCTTGAGACAGCTTCTATTTTCACCACTAGAAGCGTACGCGTAATCTTTTTGTTGCCAATACAATAAATTATTTTTGTTACCATTTAGTCTTGAACAATTCTCCGTATTAGTTAAAATTTAATTGCATTTATTTTTCAGGTTTGTTATAGACGAAGTATTAGAAAAACATGGCCACCGCGTATTAAGGCTGCCACCGTATCATTGCCATTTTAATGCAGTAGAATTAATATTGAGTCATTGTAAGAATTATTATAATAAAAATATCAACAATACACAAGGAAACGTAAAAACATTATGGCAAAATGCTTTAGCTCAGGTAACACAGCGTAAATTTATGCATAATTCTATAAGTTTATTTAAAAATTACATTTTTGTTAGGTAACACCTGAAAATTGGGCTAATTCTATTAGACATGTCAATGAGTTAATTGAAAATTGCTGGAAAGAAGAAATGGGAAATCGGGATTTTGATGACAACGAACGAATTGTAATTAATTTGGAGCGAGTTCTTCTGAGTCAGAAAACAGTGAGAATAGTGACTGAAGTTTTTAAGAAAAGAAATTCAAAAAAGAAATTTTTTTATGTAACAAAAGGGAAGTCACAATCCAAATTTGTTATATTGAGTGACTTTACCTTCTGTAGTTCTGTCTACTTTTATTTACAGGTACAGCAGTTTAGCACCTGATGGAGTATGTATTTTTAAATTTAAATCAAATCGTGGAAATTACAATTTGTGTAAAACCTATCCATGTAATATTTATGTTTGTATTATTAGTATTAAAATGTAACATAAAATGTCATTTCTGTATATGGTAAAATATTGTAATTATATAGAATTTCATCAGAGAAAATCATTTGTATTTTTATAAACAATTAAACTAACAAGAGTCTTGTAATTTTTCATATTTTTAAATAGTAAATGCTAACATGTCTGATAAAAGTATTTTAACTTATGTATTTTTAATAAAATGCAAGTACAAAAGAAATTAATGTGTAATAAATTTGTCATTAACATATTTCATTACCATTTATTTATTATGAATATCTCTTGTGTTAAGAATTTGTATATTTTGACATATTTTGCAATATGAAATAATCATACATAAATTCAACCTTTTTGATCTACTTTAATACATATATAACATCAATGGATTTCAATCTACTTTAATAGAAATGAAGTCGCGTAATACAACAGGTCTATATTTTTTTTGTAGGTTGGTAACATTGGTTTTTACTAGTTAGGGTGCTTATTTTAATAAATTCAATTTGAGTTAACTATATAAGTGGTATTTAAAATTTGAGTTTCAGGCACAGCTTCGGAAATTTTTATAAATATCGCTAATGATCCTCTAAGTTTTTCGCTTTCCTCTTCCTTTAATTTTCTTTTTTGTTTGTATTGCCAGCCAGAGAGACGTTTTATTTTTCGACTATTTATATTTACGACAAGAATTAGATAAAACAAATATACGATGTTGAAACTCACTGATTAATTAAGTTAGACACTGATTATAAAATCGAAAAGAACAGCAAGATTGCAATACTGAATGCGATTTTCTTCTATTGCTATGATTATATATGTTAATTAGGAAATTCAAATTACATTTCTCTGTTACTGGCCCTTTCATAAAATAAATCTGGACTTTCCAAAAAGATTTATTTAATTACACATTCTCTACGAATACAATAAAATTTTTCAATTATAAATTATAATACTTTTATTACAAATAAACATACCAGGAAATTCTTAGTCTTAAGGTAGTTACCTGTTAGTAGAGTAAAAATAAAAATATAGGAAGGTAAATAGATACTAAAAGAATAATATCACACTTGTTACTTTTGCTTATTGTAATTTACAAACAGTTAATAAAATTATTTTATTGCAT
The DNA here is from genome assembly GCA_035578155.1 of Brachynemurus nebulosus. NCBI lineage: Eukaryota > Metazoa > Arthropoda > Insecta > Neuroptera > Myrmeleontidae > Brachynemurus > Brachynemurus nebulosus. The sequence goes on from JAPWDM010000001.1 coordinate 101,629,708, forward strand.
TCTGTAAATAATTTATTTTATTGCATGTCCGTATGTCATTTTGTAACTGAATTTTGGTTTTCCCAACAAAGGATGTGGCATTCTTTTTATAAATGCAATTATCAATTACATCATAACTGATAAGAATACTTCTGGTTTTTACAGCTTTGTGCAGTTGAAAAATTTTTGTGAATTGCCCTGTAACTACCTGTTACAAAAATATAAGGTTGATTACTGTAAAATATGTTTATTGAAAAAAATCATACAATTGCCGCCTTTTTATATGGATCATTTGTTTCCAAGAATATTTATAGAATTGTATCTTGTTAATGTTTTTGCATTAAGTTGGTTGTTATATTGTTATAAAATTTACTGATATCTATACATATAATAAAATTGTAACGAGATCATTTCTGTACATGGAATATTTTTGGAAAATTGTACTGGTACTGTAGATAGTTATCGATGTAGATATCAAAACAGCGATTTTTAGAATTTTTGTCTGTCTGTCTGTCTGTTCACGCATCACGCAAAAACTGTTGGATAGATTTAAATGAAATTTGGTGTGATGACAACTTATTACCTGGGTCAACATCTAAAATACTCTTTACTCCGGGAAAATTTCTCATTCCCACGGGAAAATGGAAAAATCATTTTGTGCATGTGCACGCATTACGCAAAAACTAATGGACAGATTTTGATGAAATTTGGTGTGGTGATAGCTTATTACTTGGGTCAACATTTAAGATACCTTTTACTCCGGGAAAATGTTCCATTCCCAGGGGAAAATTGAAAAACCCTTATGAGCATGTGCACATATTACGCAAAAACTATTTGAAGAAATTTGGTGTGGTGATAACTTATTACTTGGGTCAACATTTAAGATACTTTTTACTCCGAGAAAATTCCTCTTTCCCACGGAAAAATAGAAAAATCATTTTGAGCATGTGCATGCATTACACAAAAATTATTATTCTTTGCAAGTTCTGTATAATTATTACACTTAATACATATATACTTCTCACCGAGTTTATAACAATGCTTTGCGTGAACGACGTCGCGGGTACGGCTAGTAAATTATATAATTATGGTGGCCGCCCTTTTTTCATAATATTTTGGGAATTTTGTTCTTTTCAATAATTATGCTTTTGTATTATAAATCGTACGATACAATAATGCCGCCTATTCCATTTTTCTCCCACAATATTTTTTAAATTATATTCTGTTATAGTACAAAATTTTTGTACTATTTATAAAAAAAATAAATTGCTGCATAGTATAAAATTTACTGGAATTATGGAAATGCCGCCCGTCTGTTTCGGCCGCCTTTGTTCTAGGAACAAAATGAACAACCGCTAGAATCGGCCCTGCCAAAAAATGTTTAAATTTTAAAACACAAGTAGTTAAGGCCTTTAAAAAATTCAAAAAAGTGAATTATGTAAAATTAAAATTAGAATATAATCACATATTAAAAAGGGAGAAAGAGAATTATTTTAAAGAAATTAGTCAAAAATTATCTAACATAAATAATAGTAGTCAATTTTGGAAAACTGTACAAATATATCGTAAAAACTACAGACAGCATTCAAATAACATTAACTTGAGTGAATGGGAAAACTTTTATGAATTAATATATACTAATAATATTGATCCGTGGGTGATTAATGAAAGAAGAATTATAGATGATCCTTATTTAAATTGCGCCATAACTGTGACAGAATTAAAGAACGTTCTTAATAAATGTAAGGCGGGAAGGCTGCTGGTCCTGACCAGATCCCAAATGAATTTTTAAAATATTTGCCAAATAACTGGTGTAATTATTTACTAAACACTTTTAATAAAATTTTACAAGTAGAATGTACTCCAGAGAGCTGGTCGGAATCGCATCTTTGCCTGCTTTATAAAGAGGGGGATAAAAATAACCCGCATAACTACCGAGGAATTTCACTGTTGAATTCTATTGCAAAGCTATTTACCAACATTACATCAGAACGTAGACAAACTTGGGTCGACGACAAAAATATACTCCAGGATCAACAGTACGGTTTTAGGAAAAGTAGAGGGTGCCGTGATGCCATATTTACGTTAAGTAGTGTATTAAATATTAACATACGACTCAATAAAAGTAAAGTTTATACAATATTTGTTGAGTTTCGAAGAGCATTTGACTCGGTTCCCCATTCACTTTTGTGGCGAAAATTGTCTAAAATTAGTATCAGCACTAAAATTATTAACATATTGAATTCCTTCTATAACAACACGAAATTTAAACTTGCTGTAAACAGACAAAATGGCAAAAATATTCATATTACTAAAGGGGTTTTACAGGGGGACACCATTTCACCGCTTCTTTTTACTTTATTTATAAATGATTTAAACCAATTCATGATCGATAACAAAGTCAGAAGAGTCAATATAGATTGTTTTAACGAGGTACTTTTACTACTCTATGCTGACGACTTGGTGCTGACAACGAATAGCCCAGGTAATGGTCAAAAAGCGTTACAGGTATTATCACAGTACTGTAAGGAGAATGGTCTAAGTATTAACGTGGAAAAAACAAAAATGGTAATATTTAGAAAAGGGAGAGGCTAGGTCGAATGCCTACACTAAAGGTTGATAGCCAAACGATTGCAATTGTCAATTCGTGCTGTTATCTTAGGGTTGTTCTGTCGTCCTCATGCATTTATGTTAAACAGGCGGAAAATGCAATTCGAAAATCAAATATGGCTACGAGTAGGATCAAAAATATTATGGTCAAATCAAAAATACACAGTTGGGAAGCTAGAATAAATTTGTTTGATAGTGTCTTTAAAACCATGCTTCTAAATGATGCGGAAACGTGGAGCCTAAGATACCTAAAATTGATAGAACGTGTTCAAGGCAACTTTTTTAAAACAGTATTTGGGTGGCAACGAAGTACCCCACATTATATTATCAGAAAGGAGACAGGAAATGAGCACAATACAATAACTACATTAAAACAAGTGCTCAGTTGGTGGATGAAAATATTAAAAATGACAGATCAGCAGTTACCGAAAATCTGCTATAATCGACTGGTAACTTTGGATAAAAATGATAGTACATTAAAAAAGTACAATTGGGTTAGACAACTCAAAGAAATATTATACCACACAGAAATGAACAATGTTTGGGATGAACAAAATTTCGAAAATACAAGAAATCGGTGTCCGGACAATCGCCCTCAGTTTTATATTTTCGATGGTTGTAAAAAGGGTGTCCGGGCAATCGCCACCACTGACAATCGCCTCCATTTTTATTATTTTAGGTTGTTGTAGAGAGGAACTTGTCCATACATATTATTTAACGAGAGGACATCAATACCTATAAATAAAATAGAAGGGTCTGTCTGTGATTTTCGAATTTTTAGTTATTAGTATGTTTTTCAGTTAGCATTCGACATATATTCCAAATATATCTTTAAAAAAATTTTTGTATGTCTGTTTGTACGAACCGATTCAACTCAAAAACTATTAAAGTTATTGAGTTGAAATTTACAGGGAATATAGATATTAACCTCCCGATCAATCCTAGCAACATTTTAATGTAATCTCGCAAATGGTTATGTACAGGATGATTCAAATAGAATCTTCATTAATAGTTCATGGTCTTCTAAATAAATTAGATTTTTGAAAATTTGGTTAGAGAAGTTTTCAGTTATGAAGATTTTAATTAAAATATTTTTAAATAATAAGTAAATACTTTACTTTGCAAAATACCACTTTTATTTTTGAAACTGTGACAATATTGTTTCGAAAATAAAAGTGATATTTTGCAAAGTAAAGTATTTGTTTATTATTTACAAATATGGAATACCATAAAATACTTTTAACTTGCTGCCATTTCCGGTTATACCGGAAGTTAACACCAGATTTGTTATTTGAAGTGTTTTTGACAGCAAATTTGAATTCGCTTGAAATTATTACTAATATTCTACGTGACAGTGACATTTCGGCTTTTCGACTTGATACAGGATGGTCACATAAAGCATTTTTTAAATTTTTTTTTGTTTAATGTGCAACTTTTTTTCAAATGAATCACCTGTATATTTTATCATAATTATGTAGAAAAATGTAAAGTCTATCTATTACTATAAAATATTCTAATACCTAACTTATATTTTGGAAGTTACATAGAATTTATATAATAAAATTATCAGTTAGGTTTTCTATGGGCACGGCTGATACAAAAATCACGGGACAGATTTCAGTGAAACATTATTTTGTTTCTTAGACGCTTCATCATCTCAACATCGACAACATTCTCAGTCAAAATTATCACAATATTCTTTAGGGGGGTTGATATATTCAAGACAAAAGCTGATCTAAAATTGAATTAATTTTAAAATCATCAATATGGGAGTCTATGGAAAGATCTCAAAGTGTAAAGATTAGATATATTAATATGGTTACTTTCGAGTCGCTTGGCGAGAGAAGCGAAGCATTACATGGAATTCACCTTTTATAGAATTTTAAACTGGTTGGCGAGTGAAGCGAAGTACTTTAAAAAATTGATTTAAAATTAAATTTGTCCGATTGGTTTTGGAATAACTGACTTAAAGTAGCTTTACTCACAGTTAGGATAATTTTAAACGAATGAAACTGGAGAGAATAGTCAAAGGAGGTCAAAAATTATTAATGAATACATGTTTTAACACTTTTTGAAAATAAATCTTGTAAAGAATGAAATAGTGAATAAACGCAAAAAAATGGAGAGGTCAAAGCTTACATTTTCAACGTCTACTTTTCTAGCGTCTCCAACAATGAGTCAGTTACTTTAAGAAATGTTCAAATATAATGCAGACAGACTTATAGGGGATGTAGGCCTAAGGATTTAAATTTTCCAATAGGAATAGGGAGGATACTTATTTAAAGTCTGCAAAATATAAGGTATTTAAAAATATATAAAATTTGAGTATTTTAAATTACTTTTTTTTATTTCTATACCAAATTCGTTGACACCTTCTTAATAGACTTACTTTAGATTTTTAATCTATGTTTTATGCTTGAAGAAATGACCAATTAGTTTCTGGAAATTTTCAATTGTTCCTAGATAACTAGACAAAGGGAGAAATTAAAAGTAAAGACGATTGATGAGTGAGGGTTGATGAGGATTGATTGATAAATAAAGCCTATAAATACTACCTATAATTATCCTAATTCCATAAAATATATGCTCCATTCAAAATTAAAACCACTAACACCTACCAACATGAAAAACAATGTAGTCTACAAAGTGGAATACCAATTTTGCCCAAGTGTATACGTAGGGCAAAATTCAGGGCTACTTAAAAATCGTTTAAAACAACACCAATGGTACATCAGAAGAGGAAAAGAAAAAACTGGCCTGTCCCAACACTCCATCTCTATGGATGATCGTTTTGATTTTGACAACGCGAGCATACTACAAAAAGAAGAGAATTATAAAAGACGGTGCAATATCGAGAATTTATGGATTGCTACCGAAAGCCAGAACATAAATAACCAGAATGACACTTTATATATTGTCCATCTGTTGTTCAGCACGACAACTATTAAAATAAACCATGTGTTACGCCCATAAGCAAAAATCCAGGTTCTTTGTTCTAGCTTATCAAAACTCATTGTATTGCTTTGTATTCAATACATCAAAAATGTTCATCTTACTTATATTTCAATATTCAAAAAATTTTATAAATTTTATAATTTTTAACAATTTAACTTTTGTTTTTATATTGACGACATTATAGTTTTTGTTTCTAATTTTATCATTTTGATTTCATGTGTATTTTTCTGTGTTTAATTATGACAATCTCTAGCACATGTAAGTATTTAATTTTGCATATATTCATTTTCTTTTTAATTTTCTTAAAAATTATTTTATTTATTTAGTTTTTTCAAAACAGAATACTTGCCTGATGATGAAAATTTAATGTTTTCGAAACGTCCCAAATAAATACTTAATTTTTATTAGTAACTGTTGGTGATTTTTTTCTCCAAAACTTTATCCTTCAATTATCTAACCAAATCACCTAATCCCCCTTTTGACAAAATTATATTATTATAATATTAATATGTTGATATTCGGTACACATGGTATATGTTTGGTATCTTAAGTTGCTATACATAATATATGTGACATAATATGCATCATATCCATTATAATATGCATTTTATATTTACATGGTGTGTAGTAATCAAGTCATATTAATCCTAACCAAAAATATTATTACATATATTTTTAATTCCGTGATTGACAATATATTATTCGTATTATTAAAGAAAAGTTTCAATTATGTCTAACAGTTATTATAGACTGAAAAAATATCGCACTTTACGCGAAATTGAAAACAATTGCGAAGATAGTCTTTTTAATGTAGACGTGAACAGTAAAAATGCTAATTATAGTCAAGAAAATATTACTAGTACAAGTTGTCTTCGGCAGGAAGAATTTGAATCAAATTTACCAAAGTCTGTTGCTTCATTTCGTAGTAATTGTGATGTTTCCACTGATGTAAGTGACTTAGAAGAAGAGGAAGCACCAAATTTTGTTGAAGAGGAAATTTACAAACACAATTCTGAATTACCTTTAAATGATTATACCGATATTTACAATTCCAATTTATTTTCTGTTTTGTAATTTTGGTATACGACTGTATTACCCTACTTTATTTGTTTATATGTCACATGTCTATAACCCACCTAAACTTGTTTTCCTTGTTTTTGACTCCGCCCACTACTTCTATTCCCACTAATTTCCCATCATCCATTGCTCGAATTTGTAAGTTAAGATTTAGAATAAATACGAGTAGGTATGTATCTGAATATAATCTTTACACTTTGAGAATGGACATATTGACCGAAACATGTCATAAGAGTTTTAATATTCAATAAAAGTGGTATTTTGCAAAGTGTTTTTATTTACTAATATTAGGAAGCACCAAATTTTGTTGAAGAGGAAGGATCAAATTTTGTTAGTACCGGAATCAACAAAAAATTCTTGACTGGACGTTGAAAAATATGGATACATTACGATTAAAGGTAGTCATAGAATTATTACAAATTCTTCGAGAGGAAGGACATTCAACTTTACCTAAAACTCCACAGGCGTAATAAGGGACAACTCATCGTCGAATTTTACATACAATGTTAAGTAATCGGCAGACTAATGTAGAATATGTGGATTTGGGAATAGAAAATCAGTTAAAATCTATAATTTCGAATGGGTACGATAAAGCTAAAATGAAAGTACTGGTACGTATTGATGGCATGCAAATATACCTTAGTTCAACAATTCAAGTGTGGTCTATAATCGTAAAAATTTTTGATAATAGTTACATAACAAAGCCATTTCTTTGTGGTATTTACTGTGGCGATTCCAAACCTGCAAATGTATGAGAATATTTACATGACTTCGTTAATGAAGTAAATAATTTGAAAATAAACGGCATTTTCGTGAATGATAAAAAGTTTAATTTTAATCTTATGGCAATAATTGCTGATGCCCAGGCTAGAGCTTTTATTAAATGTATAAAACCACCAGGTTCATTCTACGCTTGTGAAAGACGTCAAGTGAAAGGGCTAACGGTAGGGGAAGGAAGAAAGAAAAAAAGAGTATATTCATCTATGACAAGTGAAGCACGTATCAAAAAATCTTTTAAAAAAAAAACTCAACCGGAGCACCATAAACGAAATGTGCAGTCTCCTCTGACACAATTAAGAAAATTTGATCCAGTGAAATCTATAGTTATTGACCCAATGCATCTTTTGTATTTAGGTGTTATGAAGTCATTACTGGAGAAGTGGGTGCAAAAATCGAATATTGCTCGGCTTAAGCGACATTAGATTAGCCTCATTCGTCTTCGAATGTTATCTTTTAAAAATGATATCCCATGTGAATTTCAAAGAAAATATTTCGATTTAAATTTTGTATGTAAATGGAAAGCCACACAATTTAAAATTTTCTTATTGTACTGTGGGCCAATAATTTTAGCCGATATTTTGCCTACAAGCTACTATAAAACACTTTTTACTTCTTTCTGTAGCATGCCGTATTTTTAATAATGATGAATTTATTAAAACTCAGTGTGATTATGCAAGACATCTATTAAAACAATTTTTTCACATACTACCATCACTACACGAATCTCATACTCAGGTTTTAAGTATGCATTATTTGCTACATGTTACGGATGACGATGAAAATTTTCAAACATCCTTAAGTATTTTGTCAGTTTTTGGGAGAAAGTTTTATCGGAATTTTTTAAAAATTAGTTAAGTCTGCTTACAAACCATTAATCGCCTTAGTAAACTTCAATGTGAACAAAGTGTAACAATGGAAAGAAAAAGCGATATAAGTAAATATGCCGTTGATAAAGCTTCAGGTGTTAATGAGTATAATGGACATAATTATCATACAGTGTCATTTATCCTAGTAAACGAGTGCAAAATTTCATCTACTTTTCCAAATAATATTGTACAGCTTAAAAATGACAGTGTTTGAAATAAAGAAAAATTTGAAAAATATGTGGAATGTAGTAGTACACCGTCTGAAGAAAATTTTTTTTTTTTAGTGGCTTGTGAAATAATTGGTAATCGAGATTTATTTAATTATCCTACTTCTTCTACTGATATTGATGTAATTGTTGGTGATAAATTTCACGAAACTGAAGTAATTATACTTGTAGAAAATATAAAGTGTAAATATGCCTTAATACATTCTTCTAACAAAATATATGCAATATCATTACTTCATGGATAGTGAATATTATTAGTTTTGCATAACATAAACTTTAATTAAATTACGTATTAAAATAATAATCCTTAGAATATATTTTATTTTATCAAATGATCAGGCATCAGAATTGAGCAATGTTTAAGTTTACTATTGTAGAAAAGCCGTGTAAGAATATACTACATACATATACAGGGCTTTCATTATATATCGAGCCCCACCGTGATCAAATTTGTTTAGCGCGCTTGGTAATTTGTTTACTGTATGTTGGTGGCGTTGTAGTGAAGTTAGTTGCTAGCTGACAACACTAAAAATAAATAACGGAAACCATCCGTATTTTTCAGTGCTGTAATTATTACATTAAATATTTAGTTGCAAAATATAATAAATTTCATAAATAATCTTAAATTTAGTTATTATTATATAAAACAGTATTGTTATATAACAGATTTTTAAATAATACCGCATTTAGAGTATTTTTTTTTTTAATAATTACCATACACACAAATATGGCGGATATTATATTTGGTCACGTGTGTCTTGATATATAATGAAAGCCCCGTACCTATACATAATATACATATAAAAATAATTAATTTTATAAATTAGAAAAAAGAGTATATTTATATAAATGAATTTCGCGCATTAAATTGTCTTTCTGGCCTACCAAGAAAATTATAAACCAGTATATTTTAAGTCTTTCAGGTGACTTTTTTTCTAGCATTTAAAAACACATACTCCCAAAACATCTACAACACTGAATACAGAAACAAAGTTGCTATAAAAATCTGTCTTTCGTAAGGTGTAATGTTGTCCAATTTACACCGCTTCTGATTTAGTCTGTTACTGTTCGTCATAAAAGTTATATCGTTCTTAGTGTCACTGTTATTTTAATCAACTCGTGAAATTTAAACAAAAAAAAAAAAAATATAAAGTGTTGTATTTAAGTGTAAAAATTCTATTGAACAAAAAAATTCTCAAAATAAAGGAATATCTTTCTTAAAATAAATAAATATATTTTTAATTGTTGGTTGTCAGTCACATAGATCTGCCATGACAGTATATACTATATTATATGCAAGGTACGCAGTCATATGTACACCAAATTGCACAAACACATTCACCTGTTTGTGCATATACAAAACAAATGATGTGTTCAAGTGGTAACGTCGGTAACGTGTTGTATGCATAATAATCGTTTGGTAGGGGTAACGTTGTGACGTCATTTGCTGGCGACAGCGGTCACGGTAGTTATGAAATAGGAAGTCTATGATGTACAAGCTCTTAACTCATATGACTTGCGTAATACATGTGCTTTCGTGCTTTTGAGATCATTAATGAAAGTGAGGTATACTTGGATTGGTCGATTGGATAATATTATTCATATTAAACTGTTCGAGAGGATTAAAAATTTTGTTGTAATCTTTCGTCGAATTTGAATTTGTTTAAAACAGTAAGTAGTCAAAATAAATATGTATTTTATTATAATTTTAACGACTATTTTTCGTTTTCTTTTCTTATTTACCATTAATTTGTAAATTTTTCTATACTTCATACTTTATTTAGGTACTAACACGTTATATTATTTTTGACATATAATATAAAAAGTAATTAATTTATAAAAGCAGAAAATTTTTCATAATAACTCGCTATAATGCGCATAATTATAGTCAATGCAAAACAGTTATTTTTTTGTCCAGTTTTTTGTCCTTTGGATTTATAAATTTTTTCTTTAAAAAACTAGAAATGCCTTTTTTAACAAAATTAACCCAAATTGTAATAAAAGTATGACTTATTGTCAACTTTTTGAAAATTTTATTAAAAAATTTTTCTTAACTGGCTTAACCGTATTAAATGTTTTATTACGTGTTAAAAATAATTAAGATTTTAAACAATCACCAGCTAACGGATTTTTTTCTTTGTTTACCGTGTAAATTTTAAATTTAAACAAACAATGTTATAAATGGTCGCTTTAGAAACAACATCCCCTAAGTTGAGTTTTTAGCAAGTTTAGCACTAATTATTATTATTAATTAAATGTAAAATTTGAAGATCTTTCTATAGTTAACAACGTTATTCAAATATATTTAAACAATTTGGACTGACCAATTGAAAGACCTTATATAGACGTGTGTCGCAGTACTAGCGGTACCGGCAGTATTATAGCGTTATTTTTTTTTTTTCTTAAAGCGACTAGGTGCATAGTAACAGTTTATTTAGGAAGTTTCTTTAGATTTTTACGAATAGAAGTAAGAAAAAAAAATTAATTTATATTAATTTTGTTGATAAGCAAATAAATATAAATAAATATTGTTGATAATTAAATAAATTAATTTTGTTGATAATTAAATAATAGGAAAAACTTTATAAAACACAATATAGTTACAAAAGTAACTAAACTAAAAAAACGTTCTTTCAATTGAAACCGAGTTGAAAGTTTAATCGAAAAGAATACTTGTCACAATTTTTTTGTCACAATTTTTTTTTAGTTTTTTTTCTTTTTATATGTTTTTTCTGGTTAATTTCCCATTGCTAATGTAATATTTTTATAAATTTAATATCCAAAAGATAGAATGCTTATGTAAACTTCATAAAAGTGTTTTTTATAGAAATTATTTTTGAGTTTTAGACGTCAAAAGAAACCTACGCCGTTGTGGTGATGTGCCAAACTGTTCTTTTTACGGAACAGTTCTGTAAAAAGAACAGTTCCAGAACAACAGTTCCAAAAGAACAATTTGCAAAAGAACAGGTTTTAAAAGAACAGTTTCTAAAAAAACAGTTTTAGGTATACTCATAGCTGTTCATTAAGGGAGGGGTAAGGTAGGTACTAAAATATTTTTTTTTCTTTTTTTATTTTTTTAACTGAATTCATAATATCTCAAGAATAATGTCTCAAAATTTCAAGTTGATTGGAGAAAAATTGACGAAGTTATAAGTATTTTTGTTGTCACCTGCAGATGTTTGGCTCTCTATATATATCTCTCCCTCAGTTCTATTATAGAAATTTCAATGCAAGTACTTATACCTGTACTGTATATTTTATCAGTGTAGAGTACAAAATTTAGTTTAGCAGTAAGTATTCTATATCAGTTTTATACAATAATTTTTAAGTGTTCAAAACTTTAAAGCGTTTTCCCCACAACTCACGTTTTCAAAGTCGGTGCCCCTCATAACTTCAAAAATACAATACCGATCCTTTTGAAATTTTGAACACTATTTTTGTACATAATTTACGAGGTAACGCTGGAGAGTTTTTTTCAAATTTGTTAATAATTTTTATTTTACAATAACAAATTAGCCGATTTTTTTCGCAAAAAATCGTATTTTTCTTTTCTAAGTGTTCCAAAAAAGCGAAAAATTGAAATTTCGAAAAATCGTCCCAGTGTTACCTGAAGAAAACTATTATCTAACGTATAAACTTTCACTGTTTTATTTCGGATGATCCAGCACCAAGTTATGAAGGGGACTGCAATTCTACTTTTTTCCGAGACACGTCCGAATAATTGCTGCCACTACTGTATTTTTTAATATTTCTTCGTCAAAATTTTATAAAATGTTCTTCGAATGTCATACTTTAATGTACCATTGGTTTTAATAAAGAGATTTTAACTGTGTCGTCACAAAAAAAATAACAAAAACATACCTTTTTTGTACGAATTAACCTTACCCCCTCCTTTAAACGAGAACTCTTCATGATACAAACTAGAGATGTCGATTCTCCAAAAAAAAGATCGATTTTTGGATCGATCTAAATCGAAATCAAAAAAATCGATTAAAAAAAAATCGGCTAAAAAGAAATCGATTCTGTGAGATCGATCTAAAAAATCGAAATTTTGAAAAGTTTAATAAAATTAGCTGATAATTTTTGTTTAAGGGACTTACTTGATAGTACATAGGTAATATCGATAATATCGTGTAAAAACGCCTTACATTATATTTGCAAAGGCGATGAATGAGTTAACTTTTCAATTATAATTATAAAAAATAAGGCAATTGAATATGTAGGACGAATACCACGAATTGAATCAAATTTATTCAAAAATTTCAAACAAATTGACATAAAAATGTTTTCTAAATAAGTCGCTTTTGTGGGAAAGGAATCGTCGTTTGCACAGATAGTCGTTTGCATTAATAGTCTGACTTATATAGAGCCATAGGAGGGGTTCGTTGATATAACGAGTAAAAAGTGAAAATTAACAATGGAGTTTTTGGTGTTTCATTTTAACACATGTTTCTTTGTAGAATTACTATTAAAATGAAGTTATTTTTGGAAAAAATCGATTATCGATCTCTTACTTTTAAGAATCGATTCATGAATCGCTTCAAATGAAAAAAATCGAAAAAAGAATTGATTTTTTAAGCTTCGATTAATCGATTTTCAATTAATCGATTTAAAATCGACATCTCTAATACAAACAACAGTTTGTTGGACGACATTGTTCTAGTAATATGTTCAACTAGGTACTTCACTAATAGTTTTATTGATACCCAAAAATAATACTGTTGATATTTACAAAAAATCTATAATTAATAATTGTCAAGCTGCAGATACAAAGTAAATAATGAGCCTCAAATTATAAATATTAGTTATGTTTTATTCTAAATTCACACATTCATTAATTATTGAAAAAGCTACTTTTGAAGATAAATTTTTAATTCCATTTTTAATAAACCACATTAGAATTTATTTTAAAATACAATATTTTTTGGACATATTTGATTGTCTGGACTTTTTTGGTCGTTTATTATTGTGTCCGGTTTTGGAAAAATTCATTCCGATGGGACCGAAGTTGCCAATATACAACTATTTGTTATCAAAACATTTAATTCTGGATAATATATTTATTTCTACGATATAAACCATCGATTAGTTTTTTGATTTCACTAAAATTGACTAGATTAATTTTTATTTTTTGTACCATTACAGTATTGTAGGTTACTTAGTATAATCTTCTACAGAAATTTGAATTTTATCCTGAATAGCTGAATGTCTGTCTGACAATAACCATTATATTATATTATTTAATTTCAAAATTTAAATCAAACAATGCTAGTTTATTCGTTATATCCGTTAAAATTTAAAATAAAAATCTACCAACAGAGTTTATTGTAGTGGAGACATCTACAGTATTAAAGTCGCATCGTGCTTAACTATTAAAAGAACAGAGAATACGTATGTACGTACATATATACAAATATCGCTGAACAGTTTTACAAATTGAACAGATATATGAATAAAGCACAGAACAGATGAATAGATAAACAAGTGAACCACAGGTGAACAGATGAACAGGCTAAATAGCGGAACTGTTCATTTATGGAACAGTTTCAACAAAAGAACAGTTCTGTTCTTTTTGGCACATCACTGCGCCGTTGTGGTATTTTTACCAAGAACTAAACAGGACTCAGTGGAACTGGTGCCACAGTCGTGGATTTTCAAAGATGACAACACATTAAAATGCTATTATCTTCCCAGCGAAGAGTACGAATACTTGGAAGACTTTTTAAAAAACTTAATAAAGCCCAAACAGGGTTGGCAGTCATTTCCAATAGAAATATTGGCATACACAGGTAACACGTTTTTGATTTAAATAACAAATAATATTAATTACTATTCTTTATTATCCTTATTCTAAGTATAATTATCATTTATAACCTTAACTATTTGAACATTATTAACATGGTAATGGTTATGAAGAATTATGACGTAATGACCAACTGATACACTATTTAATACACGTTATATGAAATTGTTGACGTGGTACAACGTTGTATCTCAATTAATCAGTTATCCGGTTAAAAATTCATTTTTGATTATAATTTTTGTATTTTTAATTTATTGTCATTCAATTGTGATTTTTGATCATATAAAAATGATACGGAATGGAATTAACGATCCAACTTAATCTGACTCAGCTTGATCAGCTACCCTATTGTCAATGAACTGCCTTCTTCTACTTTTTTATTTTTATAAAACATAAAATTTTTATTGTTTGCAAAATTTAATCATTTCTTCTTCAGAGTCATATAAACAAGGATTAAGACGTTTGACGTCTTACAAGGAAAGGTATCCAACTGTATCTCTCAAACATTTTTTAAACTTTGGTGGATTATAGATCTTACTAAAAGTAATCACGAGCCATATTTCGTTCGTGCCGATAAGCGGTTTAAGGGGGTGAAATTCATCCCTAAAAATTTGAGTTTTCTTCTTAAATATCTTGGAAATAGTAAGTTGAGCTTTGGTAGGAAAGCTATATATATTTGTAAATGACACTTTAAGGGTATCATAATAATCTTTATTATGATACCAAACTTAAAGTTATAAAATCACTGGGGTTTCAACCCCTGTCCCCAACCCCTAATTTTATCAGGTATATTTTGGTAAAACAGGAGGCTGTTATGTGTAAATAAAAGAATTTTTAATTAAAATATTTTACATCACACCAGTTTATTTCTTTTTGCATAAATACACCCTTTGCTAATATTAACTTGGGAAAAATTTTACCTTTTTGATTTAATAATTAGCAAAAATATGGTCAATAAATCTCGTATTTTAGTAATGAAATATAAGTAAATAAATAAATAAGATTTGTATTGATATCAGTAAAGCATGGGGGGCAGTGTTTTTTTTTCTTTCTAAACTATAATACTAGTAGGTATTAGGGCACTTGAGGGTGCATGTACGATTGCCTATCTGTAGGGGCAGGAAGTTCGTTTGGCGCCGGAGTCTTATCAGTTCGGGCACTTGAGGGTGCATGTACGATTGCCTAACTGTAGGAAGTTCGTTTGGTGTTGGGGTTCTTATCAGTACATTGATGGCTAATTAAAAATATTTGCTGACCTTCTTACGCTTCCGGTCGCGTCACATATACGCGCGTTATGGAACATTCTCGATATATTTTCCCGCCAAATAGTGCTATATAAGCAGATCGAGAATTAAGTAATTTATCAGTTAATATCAAGCTGTACTGAAAACACTTTCTGAAGAAGTCAATAATTTTGTGGGTAAGTTTTATTATTAAATTTTTATTATTAAAATATTTTTCTATTATTTTTAAAATATTCTTCTATTATTATTATTAACTAACTGTTATTTTTTATCTTAAAATTTTTGCATGTGTTCACTATTACACATAGATTTTTTATTGTTACAGAATTTATCGAGAAAATGGAATCATACCGAAATAACATCACTATCGCTCAACAGGTTTGTGATCAAGATCAGCATACTACCGACCAATTGATAAGTGAACTTAATGAAATTGGGAAAGTAAAACCATGGATGAAGGCGAAAGATATGATTGTAAACAAGGCCTACAGAATTTTGGGTGCCAAACAAATACAATCGAAATTCGACCCGACAAGAATGCAGACGGTGTTGGAGTTGGAGGATGGATATCTTACACTCCCGGCTCGCTTCGATAATATGAGTATCGACCGACTAAACCTGTTAAAATACTCACCGCAACTAGGCGTTATCAACACCGGGGAGGTTGGGAAAACCAGCTCGATTGAATTCAAACAAATAACATTATTTGAATATTACAATTCTCATTCATATTGTAATGATAATAGTTAAAACTTATAATAAACGTAAACGTAAACTGAAATAAATAAATGTTTTTATTTATGTTAACCCATTCCCTTTTAACCCTCAAAAAATAAAAAAAATAAAAAAACATCAGTAATTTTATTAAAATAGATATTTATTTATAAAGAAGTATTTTTGTTAATACAATAATGTTTAAATAAAGAAATTGCATTTTGTAAAGCACAAAAACCATTTTGATGTTCGCCACAACGGTAGGTATTGTACATTGTTACGATGAATGCCAATCTGGGACAACTGAAGAGTTCTTCCATATTCATAATTGATGCTGTTGGAATAAGTTTCTTGAGATGTCGGACTTTTTCCTCTCCCTTGACGTATATAATTTGCGTTGAATGTAATGTATTCATTAAAATATACTGTAATTGCCCATAATCAATATGACCGTCCGTCCAGGAGAATCCATGATGTTTGGATCGAAGCCAGCGTGCAGTTCGTTGATCTTTTTCACACAGACCAGAAAACGGTATTGGTGATTTAAAAATGTAATGTTGTAACGTATAATCTTCGTTGTAATTTTCTTTCCACGAAGCAAACTTAAGTATGGCCAATTCTTTTATATAAAAGGATCCCTTGACTGTATTCGGGAAACCCTGAAAGTCAACAATGGCCATATCAGTCATTTTCACAAACGATGATCGATGTGTGTAGAAGGCGGTTTGTAAATGAATCGAACTGTAGATGAGTACCGTGTTTTATATAACTCTTGTAACGATGTTTGTCAGTGGGTTGTATTGAATTGCTCGATCATGTGATAAAAGACAAAACGCCGCCGTGTTAGCTGGTATTTCTTTTGTTGTTTTAAATTCAATTCGTATATCGACAGCCCCACTTTTTAGAGTTTCGTTTTGACGAGAACAATCAATGAAAATGATGGGGGCAATATCTTTATATTGTTTTCGATTGAGCAACGGTTCATTTTTGTTAAAGTTGTAGTAACCCTCTTGAAATTTTGAAAACATATGATACGCCAATGCAAATTTGTCATTAGAAAAATCCAAATTTAGATCCATGTACGGGTACTTTTCTGAATTCAAATATACTTTGACATCAAAGAGTTCACAGTGATCAAATATGGTGACATCTTTATCTTTCTTATCGCGTCGATCTGTTTGTAATGCAAATATCACATAACGCGGTTTCTCCACTTGTGATGTTGTTTTCACCGTCCAAATGTTGTGTTTCGTTGTTGGAATCGATGGTTAAATATGCATATCCCATGTACGAAAACCAATCGGTATATTTTGACTATTTTCCACATATTTTAACAATTGTAGTTTCGCTTCATCAGACACCGATACATGTGGAACCATCCATTGAATTTTTTGTATATGAAATACGACGTCATCAGTCGTTGACAATACTGCATCATTGTCTGTTCTTGCACGAATCAAAACCAGCTGATGTTTTGCATTGAGAATAACTCTCTTATAATGGTGAGTAAAGCCAAACACTCGATCCAATGGTAGACAGAAATTAAAGTAGCCTTTGCTGGATACTTTTATAGTTTCACCAGGACACCACCCCGCATTGTGTAGTTGTTTACTCTGATTTTCATTTAAAGATAAATAATTCATTAGCGTGGTGGTCGGTCCCACATATTTGCATTGATCAATTTCCACATCGTTCAGTTCGTAACGCATCTCGTCAAACAGGTACGCCATTGAATTATTGCTTAGCTCGGCCGTGGTTGATACTGTTCCATCACTCTTCAACAGCTATCCTTCTATGTATAGGTAGCTTTTATGCGGCAATAAAATCACGTCCTGATTTTGAATACAGATCGTTATCTGATCGTTAGTATTATAATTATTCAAGAAAGGTGAGTACGCATGCTCCTCCAATTTCGTAATACTCTCATCGAGCTCACCTCCACCAGTACTAATTTGTAAAATATTATTCATTTCTTCGTTTCTTCAAAACTAATCCGTACCGCTGTATGTATTGCTGCAGAAATTTTGCGTTCGCTAACGTTAATGGCGGCTTTGTCGTCGTCGTCGTCGTCGTCGGTCCGCACTGGTTGGCGGTAAGTTGTAAACTGTTTGACTGCGTTGGTTTATCGTCGTTAAATACCAACATAACTTATGCCGGTTTTAAATGTAATTTTATGGTTATTGTTTCGCCTCGAAAATTAACTGGGTTACCGTCTTGATCCACAATGCGCAGCACTAGAGATGTTATCCGTTGAACGCTTACAGGCATATAAATGATTGTAGCTGGTGTCTCGCTTATTTTATACCCAGGCTCAACCTGGATTGAAAACGAATAAATATTGTGCGCTTGGACGTTGTTCAAATAACTGTTTGTCGTAATATTCGTCTCAATTTGCACCAGATTGACTTTCATAATATTCGCCGGTTTATCTGAATAATGAGTATGACCCGCCTCGAGTTTTCGTTTATTAAAACCCAGCAGTGAACCGATCGTTCGCTCTTTATCAAAATGTATTGTTTCCGTACACTTTATCGAACTTTTCAACGTGTTGTTATTTGCATGTAATATAAGTTGTGCATTAACACCTGCCCCACTCGGTGTTAACATGTCATCAATATAAGCTTCCAAATCTTCTAAATCATAATTGCCGGTAGGTATCTCGATGCAGTGTGGTTCATGAGTAGGATCAGTACTAAAATGAAACAAATTATTTGTTTCATCGACATTCGGCACCGAATTATAAGTTTCAAAATTCACCAGCCCACAGACGTATTCCCCCACTAATTCTATAGGCGGAAAATACTCAGCACTGAGTGTTGAAGTATCACCGCTTAATGTTAATGTGAATGACATGATGTCTAGTACGTAAATGAAATAAAGTAGTACTCTACAACAATATTTATTTCATAAATAGATTTTTATTACATAAAAATTTTAAACAAAGGTGACCACAATTAAAATCATTATACTTTTGATAAACATTATAATTATATCTAATGTCGTTTCCACGTAAATATCTTGTCACTTCAACAGGTGGCGGTAAATTCCCATAACTGTCGAAGTATTCCACATTCTTATTGTCTTTCACGTATGCCGCCCAATGAGTTCCACGGCCAGTTGAACTATCCAAATTAACAACAGCGCACTCTTTTCGCCACGGTCGTTTTGGCAATTCATCTCTCATGAATACACCGCGAAAATTTGGTAGATGTTCCTTTCCAAACTGATAGATGTCGTGATCAGTTAACGGTCTGTCACGAGGCAGCTTGTTCAGTAGTTTTTTGAATCGATATAAAGTCCCAAACCCTTTCTGTACGGTTTTAAATATAGACCAGCACCGGATTTTTTCGATCCAAGAGCGATTGCTTCCATCATTTTGTTATGTCGCTCGCTTTCATCTAGCTGCTTCTTAGCTGTTTTATAGGTATTTATTGCTTTCGCAACACCCGCAGCGCCACCAGCAAGTGATCCAACAGCTGATAGCCCGGCAAAAAGTGGAACTAAAAATGGTAAAATTCCACCAGTCTTTGGGATCGGTATAATTCTTGGCGATGTAAATTGTTTTTTATTTTTCTTCCGAAAAATCTTCCTAGCAGCTTTCAAGGCTATGTTGATCGTATCTTTAACAGTTTTCGGTTTATTTTTCTTCAGTATGTTTCTTATATCACGAATACCGGCACCAAATATCATCTTCTTTTTCTTTGAATGACCCCTTCCTAATTTTACTTTTGATTTCATAGCGTTCGTTACGGCCCAAGCAGCGGCTCGTTCACCAAAACTTGCGTCTGACGATTTAACTCGCTCCCACGCTTTGTCGGCTAAAACTAAATCGGCTTTGTGTCGATCGTTGATATCTTTGAACTGTGAATAGGCGATATCGTGTTCTTTACATGCAGCATCCAATTTATTAATACCTGGGTCGCCTCGTAATAATCGTTCACGTAGTCGTGTTCCAGGCCCACAATACTGATAACCAGGTATATGTAGTTCAAATGGTAACTTATTAATAGCAGAGTTTATTAATCCACGACCTGATGTGTTCGCTCCGCTAACCCGTCTGCAACTGACGCCTCGTTGTTTTCGCATAGACATTTTAAGGTGTACTGAAAACAAAAAATGTATGTTAACTATTTTATAGATATTATAAATATATTAAAATTCTATGTAGCTTGTTAGTATGCGATATAGTCTAATTCGGTCAACATCGGAAAGATGTCTTTGTTTATCAAACAACGAAAAACACTACCAATAGACAATTTTGAATTTTCATCCAATAACGACAACAAAAAGAAAAACGGCCCGTTGCTACCGAACAGCATCAGAGCAATCATTTGTGGCCCGAGTGGTTGTGGAAAGACTTCACTGCTTATTTCACTAATACAACACCCCGACGGTCTGACGTTTGAAAATGTATACATCTATTCCAAATCACTGCACCAGCCGAAATATGAATATCTAAAACAAAGTATTAAACTTGTTAAAGGTATGGGCTATTTTACATTCTCCAATAACGAGGACGTTATACCACCAATGGATGCTCTACCAAATTCATTGATAATATTCGATGATGTATCTGCGCGGGAGAAGAAGGCCATTATAGAAGAATATTTTTGTCACTCTCGACACTACAACGACGATTGCTTTTACCTAACACAAACGTATACAGCAACACCAAAACACAACGTACGGGATAATACAAATTTTATTGCTGTCTTCAAACAAGATGATCTGAATCTTAGACATATTTACGATGATCACATCAATTCCGATATGTCTTTCACAGAGTTCAAAAACCTATGTCAAGAGTGCTGGCGAGATAAATATGGATTTTTGACCATCTGTAAGGAGGATGATATCCACAACGGCAGATATCGAAACAAGCTTGATAGCTTTTGGAGAGGGCACAGATGAACTGGCTATTAACCAGAGCAGTAGCTGGTTTCAACAGGCAGTTAACCGCTATTAACCAGAGCAGTAGCTGGTTTCAACAGGTAGTTAACCGCTATTAACCAGAGCAGTAGCTGATTTTAACAGGCAGTTAACCGCTATTAACCAGAGCAGTAAATGGTTTCAACAGGGCAGTAACTGACCTGTTGTATAAATAAACAGGTGTGTAAGATAAACATGCAGTTCTTGAGAGACTGTTGTATGAAACAGTTGTCAAGATGGATAAGAAGAAGGAGCTTGTTAAAAAGAGTATCATAAAAACGGCAAGTAATATACGAAAAAAATTTAAAGCCTTACGATCTGGGAAGGTGGAATCAGACATGTTGTTACAAACAACGTTCGAACCAGTAACCGCACCGCTCAAAGAAATAGCTACAAAATTAACTGAGAAGAACAACCAACCTATCAAAGTCGAAACGAAAGAAGAACAGACACAAGTAATGGATACATTTACACCTAAAATTAAAAAGAGAAAAGAGGAGTATTGCTATTTACCAACAAAAGAGGAAGAGTTGGAGGATGAAATGGTGGAAGAGGAAGAACCTGATCTCATGGAAGATGTTTTTGAATCCTCTGCGATAGATGAACAAAATGCATTTGAAACACCAAAATTCCCCGGATCGGCACAAAGTGTTGCTAGAAAACTAATGACGACGACGACGACGTCTGAAGTGTTTGGACCGATAGCAAAAAAATACTTACAGCTGTACCTTCAACCAAATAGTGGTATTGATACAGTATATGGGCCGTACAAAAAAGATGACGAATGGATGATTGGAAATCAGCCGTTTCAAATCGACGGTGATGATATAATAATCAATGGTATTACGTATAAAGGAACACCTGGTTTATATGAGCTGATTTTTATGAAAGTACCAAAACGAAGTGTATATCGCACCGAAGATTTAAATGAGTACAAACGAATTTTAAAGCAAACAAATGCTCATCGACGAAATCACAGCCCAAATCAACAAGTTAAAGGTAGCTCAAGTTATAAATATCGAAATATTATTAGTGAAATGGTACCAATTCCAAGATCAATTCCAAGATATAAAACACGAAGTCGTACGGCTAGTGCTCCAGTATTTGGGACTGGTTTGATGCGGTTCAACAATATGAAAAAGGAGCATATATACTGGGACAACCCGAACGAACTGGTCAGTAGACTACGATTGCTCGTAGGATCACAATTAGCGGGACACACGGGGCACGACGGGGAAATAATCTCGATCTTAGAGGAGTTGATGGAAGCAGGTTTTATTGAACATGGATAGATTTGGTCGTACGCGTAACAAAAATATAACCGTCGACAAGTTTGGACGTGTACATGACAAAAGCATTAAGAAAGAAGCTCTTAAATCCATTGGTTTAAAGATGACTAGCAGGGGAAATTACGATATTGGAAATAGACAGCTAACAAATGTAAAGGATCCGGCTGGTGATCGAGATGTGGTGAATCTGAAATTTTTAAAAAGTTTTGAATTGGAGAAATTTTCCGAATTAACACAAACAGTCGAAATGAACAAAGCAGAAATTGAAAATGCTGTGTACAAGTTGGTCCAGGCTGTGCAACTTTTTATATCGTATAAAACATCGATAGATCAAGAAATTTCCACATTTAATCTTCGAATATCGAAGATTGAAGAACGTCTTGATGAATTACTGAAACCCGTTAAGAAAAATGAGCAAACTACAGGTGGTACGTGAACTACACAGACCCGCACGGAAGAATTTCCCACGTAGACGTGTCATTGTAAAAGGAATTGACGATCTATGGCAATGTGATTTAATTGAAATGGGTGCTTACGCTTCGGTGAATAATAACTACAAATTTTTACTGACAACGATCGATGTTTTTTCCAAACGTGCGTGGGCGGTACCGGTTAAAAATAAAACCGCAAAAGAAGTGGCAGACGCATTTGAATCGATACTTAAACAAGACCGTGTTCCGCGATCAGTTCAAACAGACTTTGGAAAGGAATTTTATAATCACCTGTTTAAAGCACTCATGAAAAAGTACAATATTAACCATTATTCGACATTTTCAACGAAAAAAGCATCGGTTGTTGAGAGATTTAACAGAACACTGAAGACTGATATGTGGAAAATGTTTAGTTACAATGGATCGTATCGTTGGATTGATATACTGGACAAGCTGGTGGATGATTACAATTCGCGTAAGCATAGAACAATTAAGATGCGACCGCGCGATGTAACACCAAGCAAGGAAGATAAACTTCTCTCAACCGTCTACAATTATGTAAAAATTGCTACAAAACCAAAATATAAGGTTGGAGATATTGTTCGCATTAGCAAGTATAAATCACAATTTGACAAAGGATATCAGCCATCATGGACGACTGAACTTTTTAAAATCAACAAGGTGCAATTAACCAATCCGATTACATACCTACTAGAGGATTATCAAGGTAACCCTATTAAAGGTGGATTCTATCAAGAAGAGATCCAAAAAGTGAAATATCCGGACGTATATTTGGTGGAAAAGGTGTTGAAAAAGAAGAAGGATAGAGTGTATGTGAAGTGGCTCGGATTCCCAAAAGAACACAATTCATGGATTCCGACCACACAGCTATTATAAATACACTGAGCTATGGTGCTCACCAATTAGTCACTCCTGGTGAAACAATGGAAACCATCCAGGACCAGATAACAATGGAAGAAACTCGTGCGCGACATCGATTGTTGAACAAAATGTTGGATAATGCCATTAGACAGCGTGATGTGGATACAGTCAAGTGTATTGCAATGAAGGAGCGCCAACTTTTCTGTCCTGGAAAAATAACATTTGGAATTAAACACAATACATCGGTAGAAGTGTTGGATACATTATTCAATTATACCTTTGATACGGACGAAAACCATATATTTGGAGTTGAATCACTTAAAGATATTATTACTAGCTGGTTACGGGTAGCTGTACAATATGTTCGTCCGAAACTGTTGAAATACGTTCTCGGGATCATTGAAAAATACGGTATTCAAGATGTTCGTTTGACTGAAGAGGAAGAACATGACGATGATGCTGGTGATGATGATTGTTTGGTTTGCTGGATTTGGCAAAATATTGAAAAAGGCCTCGACGACCCAACCGCTCATCTCGGTTTTGATTCAGGACCGGACTCTGGTCCATGGGCCTCCAGTAATTTGCAAGATTTTATAGATGTGGATAAAATATTACGAAAACACTTGTATACATAATAATAATTTTTACATGTACATCTGTTAATAATAATAATAATAATAATAAAAAATTTTAACTTATAAAAATAGCTATTTTTATTTCTTAACCCCAACCTTTACCGAATAATGACATATCTAAATTTTTCAACTAATTAAAATATTTCACTTATGTTCATATTTTTAAATACAACTTATTTACTATTTACAGAGATAAAAATTAATTAACGGAAGTTCTAGTACACACACATATTTTTTATCACGATACAATTTATTTACCACATATTTTGAGGAAGTTCAAGTTCACAATATATTCTTGTCAACATACATATGTTTGATGTTTTTATATATAATAGTTTTACATTTTATATTTTAACCCTAACTTTTACCGACTAATGACTTAATCTAAATTTTTCAACTAATTACAATATTTCACTTACGTTAATATTTTTAAATACAATCTATTTACTATTTACAGAGATAAAATTTAATAAAACGGAAGTTCAAGTACACACATATTTTTATCACGAAAAATTTATAATTTTACGTTAATAAAATTTATTTAGTTCAAGTTCAAGTTCACACTATATATTATTGTCAACATACGTATGTTTTATTTGAAATAGTTTTTATTTACACAAGGTGTTTTATTCGGTTCTTTGTCTTTTAAAGCCGTAAGGAACTGAATCGAAATCGTCTATTCGCCTGCGTTTATTAAATGTTGGTTTGAAAATTTTCTTCTCCGTTTTAGTTACTATGTCGTGTTCTTCAGTACGCCGAATATTACGAGATGTTATTGTAACTGGTGGAGCGTCTTCAGTGATCATCTGCTTAAGGGTATTAAAATTTGCCAACTTGCCTGACTGATAGTTTATTGTTATTCCTTTAATTTTACATGAGGGTGGCATAACCTTCTTCTCCAATGTCGAGTATACAGAGTACCCATACATTTTCGGACCTCCCGAAACAAACTCGGTGATGTAACTTCCCGCTCCATAGTCTGCTAGTTCGTCCGTCATATCGCCGAGGAAAGAGCCTGTAGGGACGTCATATTCGGTCTCTCTTGAGACGAAAATTACGGAATCGGTGTCATAATACAGAGCCCTTTCTTGTAGTTGTTCGAGATAACTGTATAACTTGAGTCGGGCCTGAGTAGTTACATACGCGGCGATGACACAATTGACCGTAGACAACAGATCAGCTGCTTCATCTTTATGCTCCCAGTTGACAATAATGATTTTTTCATTCACTTCTTGAATGTAATTTACGTCAATAGCAGGGTTGGTGAGTAGGTTGTACAGGTCTTTTGGTTCATGAATAATACTGGTTTTCGGTTGGTTTTCCCGTTGACCAAACTTGCCCCAGAAACTATTCAACATCAATTTGGCCAACGATCGTAAGCCAGGGTTCTTCAAAATTTTCGCAGATTCCAATTGGACCCCTTCATTTTTGAAGTACTCTTCAATGTAATTATTTCGTTCTTCCACCGTGTTGCAGTTTGATGGCCAACCAGACGCTTCTTGTTTCATTTTTAGAAATTTGTTTATGAAATCGGTACTGGTGGACTGAGTACCTGTTTCTCGATTGTACTGAGTAACATCGTACTGCCAAATTTCATAAACATCAATTAATTTGTAACCGAGTTCGATGGCTTTTTTCACTTCATCAGTTACCCAGGTACCAGTGAGTGCTCTTTCATCAACTGAATGTGTGCAGTCATCGTCCTGATTGCATTCGTTACCACACGTTCGACACAAAACAAACATAAGTTTGTTGTTCTGTTTCATCGGCAACACAGGATGATACAAATTCTGTGGCGGTAAAATTTTGCATTTAATTAAACCGTTAACATTAGCACCCAAGTTGTTGCCATCTTCAATTAGTTGTTTACAATCATCACCAACATAAATCCTCGAGTGGCGTAGCGGGAATTTTCCGTATTTGCATACCCACGGGTACAGAGAACAGACATCGACGTATTTAATTTTTTCACCATCTTTAACTTTATAATACAATTTTGTACAACCTGTACGGCCACCATAAAATGCATCTCGTGGGTTCAATGGAGTGGAGTTTATTAACGAATGATTTTCCAAATATTTCAAATCGGTTCTGGTCTTTATCATTTTTCGAAACTGGCACTCCCACATTTCGATGACGTCGTAACCCAATTCTTGCATTCGTCTTGTTTTTACCTTTGTTCGTTCGAATCGACTATTTAAGGTATCGTCTGGTGCTTCATGTAATGGTTCGTTGCGTCGAGTCTGCTGACAAACATCGTGCCCATGGAAGTAGCATCCGTGAAATTCAAATACTTGTTTCGTTTCTTCACAATAACCGTCAACTTTTAAACTGGTACCTGGTAAAATCACTTCTCTCTGTCTCCCGGCGTGTTTAATTAATATTTGTCGTTCATTTTCCTCATATATTAACCACTGGAGTGCAATTTTTGATTGAATATCCGCCAGTCGGTAACCGCCTCGAGGTAAAATTCCAATAGTGTTTGGCTGTAAAAACTTGCGCCGAAACACCAAATTACACGATGATGCGATTGTTATTGCCTCTGTATACGGGCAAACGTTACACTCTTCCAGAAACACTCCTCTGAACTTTAAGCAGGCTCTTTTTAAAATATCCACATCGCTGGTACAGTATTCCACAATTTCTTTTTCCATGTTAAATACGTAACCGCTCTCTTTTGTTTCATTATACCATCTGATGAACTTTTTTCGTTCGTCATCTCCTTCAGCGTCATCTGTACCTTTCATTGTGTCTGGCGAGTAATATGAGATGTCGGGAAGGGGACCGATATAGTCTTTGTTTGATATTGTGTTGAATAGATGCGGAAAGTATCCTTTTTTCGATGATGGTGGGAGATCAAATGCTTTCGGGAGCGCCGCTAATGCCATGGGAAAGTAGTTCAGAGAATCGATAAAACGTACATTATCGATCTCCAACATTAATATCTTCGATCCCCTCATAATAACATCAGGTTGAAGTTGAGTATTTTCGAAAACATATTTCAATATGAATTGGTTGTCAAACGCTTGCCCGTTATGTGCAATACAAATGACTTTCTTGAATTTTTTACGTATGTCCAATATCTCCTTCATAAATTTTTCAATCACATTTTCTTTTAAAACACCTTGTCGCACTCCACATTTTTCGCAATACATTCTTGTTTCATCCTCAATACATACGTCACAACATTTCATGTAAACACATAGGTTAGCTTCATGGATCATCGTATCGCTGTCTTCATTTAACGGTTTTTCTTGCCTTGTTTCAAGATCAAAGAAAATAAATAACGTGTTGTCTAATTTTGGTTGGTTTGTATCTTTCTTGATATAGCAGAAGTGGTTGGACGGAGCATAACAATCGCACATTTTACAAAAAATTTCGCCGCACACATGTTTTTGTTTTCGTAATTTCATATTGATTGTCTTAAAACATTTTTCACATCGTTTAACTACATTACAAACAGAATTTTTGCCCAACGATCCCTGTTTGCAATGATTATCAAAACATGTCTGACTACGAAAGTCGCGTTTACAATTGTCACATCCGATTTCTAGGTTTGTTTTTTCACATGGTGGGGCTTGCTGACAGCATGGACAGGTGGCACCGCATCGGTGTTCGTTTCTTCCATTAAAAGGTGTATGGCATGCCTCACAGTAATAACTACAACAAAACGCCGCAGTCAGGCTAGTTATAACGTTATAGTGGTTTTCGTGTAGTAGTAAATTTATTTTGTAAATTGCGTCATCATTTTCACCCTCAAATATAATATCTCGACCTTTTGATTGATGCTTGTATACGGTAATTTTGTATTTTCGAAGATGGCGTTGTAAAACTTGTAATTCTTCAATACCACCACCTTGTTCCGGCATCACCAACCCTGTTTTACGGAGTAATTTGTTCACTTTCGCCGACTGAATTTGATTAGTATTGTATCGACTACACCGGATTTTTTCATAATTGGGATCTTTTTTCGCTAGAGCCTTTCCAACAACGATTGCTCTTAGTAGACATAAATTATCATTGTTTTTAATAAAGATGATCCCCCGCTTCTGTTTGCATTCTTGCTCATACGTGTTGTATGTCGGTGTTCTTACCCTCCCCACCCCCCTTGGCATCTTGACGTATGTGGCGGTTAATCGGAATTTGTCGGTAGCCAGTCCTTGTGAATTGCTTTGGAAAATGGCGCCAAGTAATTTCCACACGTCCTCGAAGGTAACATCTTTTCCATCACGAAACGCCATCCAGCCGGGTCCTTTTTCAAAATTTTCACTACTAAATGTAAAGCCCACCTTGTCGTCCGGTTCAATATTTGACGATATGCGCTGTACTATATCGTTCACGGCGCTTTTAACCCAGTTCATATTGTCTTCACCGTTGGGTACGTCCTTAATTTTGAAAGTTATTCTTCGCCCATGTAAATTATACCGACGAACTTTGGAATTCGATTCGGCTACAATCTCATATTTTTCCATCGGGTCCACATTATCTTCACCGCCCTCGTCTGGTGTCGTGTTACGTCCTATTTCATTCAGCTCCTCCAACAACTTCTCCCACGACTCTTCATCAGTAGCGAGATGAAGGTTTCGCCGCAAATCTTCCAATTCTCTTTCAAACTCTTCCATAGCTTGCGGGTTTTCAAAGAAATTGTTTGATTGTGTCTCATCACCATTATCTACTGTCGTATTACGCCCTAATTCATCCAGTTCCTCCGGTAACCTCTCCCAAGACTCCTCATCGGTGACAAGATGAAGATTACGTTCCAACCATTCCAACTCTCTTAAAAACTCTTCCATAGTGTTCGAGTCTTCAAAGATGTTGTTTGAATTTGTTGCGTTAAACTCCATTTTTCTACAAAAATGTATTTATTTATTTACTTATTCATAGTATTTTTAAAAATTTTTATAAAAATAAAAACTTACCAAATTAATTAAATTTTTCTTCACAGCGAATAAAAATTTTATTATCAGCAACCGGAAATCTTTTAAAGATATTTTCACTACAACTTGGTATTAACTGATAAATTACTTGATTCTCGACCTGTTTATATAGCACTTTTTGGCGGGAGAATAGCGTCGACGATATATGTGTATGCAATGTGATCGGAACCGTAAGAAGGTCATACAAACCAAATTTCAGTATGTAACAATTTTTAAACAAAAAATATATTTTTAATTAGGCGATAATAAAAATACAATTTTCATACAGAAATACATTTCCACAAGTCTGCAATATTTTTTAACTGATAAGAACTACGAAAGCCGGATGTAACAACGGTTTTCATTTATTTTCAAACTGATAAACTTTTCTGGCGGGAAAATATATCAACAGCAAATATTTTTAATTAGCCATCAATGTACTGATAAGAACCCCAACACCAAACGAACTTCCTACAGTTAGGCAATCGTACATGCACCCTCAAGTGCCCGAACTGATAAGACTCCGGCGCCAAACGAACTTCCTGCCCCTACAGATAGGCAATCGTACATGCACCCTCAAGTGCCCTAATACCTACTAATACTCCAAACAATTAAGAGAGCAAAAAAAAATTGTTAATTTTTTAGTGATTTTTAAAGGGCTGTACTTACGTGAAAAATTGTCATATCGAGATGTTTAAAAAAGCATTTTGAAGCCCCAAGACTCTAGTTTTCAGATTTTTGGTCCAAAAATGTTTAAGAGTGACAGTTATCGAGCAATTCTAAGGAATAAGACAAAAAAAGTTTTTGCAAATTTTTTGCTCTTTTTTTTGGTCTACGGGCTTGAAAAATTTTTTTACAGTAAACCGTGGTATTGATGTGATAGCCTGTTTATTCAGTTTCAAATTCCTTTTTAAAATTTTTCTCTACGTTGATTTGTTCCGGAGGTATCCAACTTTGAATAAAAAAGGATCGTTTTTGCTTTAACCATCGGAATCTCAGTAACCAGTGATCGGATACAAAATTGAAGGGCAGTTTTGGAATACGGAATAAATTTCCTACAAGGCTATGCTGTGTACTTTAGGAAAAAAAATTTTTATCCTTAATTTTACTCTGAAAAAATGTGAAAAAAAGGGACATTAATGTTTCACAGGCACTCGATAACATTTGGAATTACAAACAAGTGTAACTGCGTCTCGCATTAAAGAGAGAATGTGTTTGATTGATTATCAAAATTGGAGTGGCACTCGAACGAACGGTCGGTGGCCTAATTGGTAAGGCGCTTGGCTAGTAACCAAGAGATCCGGGTTCGAGTCCCAGCCGATCCAGTTTTGATAATTTTTCAAACACTATATAAATTTTAATTAAATAAGTATTGTTTTTTTCGTACTCAGAGTAATATCCTTAATTTACAGCAAACTATATCTAGATGTGAAAATAAGATTTTATTTTTCAATATATACATGTTATTATTATTAATATATAAGTAATGTATGTATGTATACTTACATATAGCAAACTCTCTATTTTACTACTAACTGACTGATATATTCTAACATACCGAACCGACCATCTCGTATATATATATATATATATATATATATATATATATATATATATATATATATATATATATATATGTATACGGGGAGAAATGAAACTTCTGCTCACGCATAATTTAGATACAACGGTTGAAGCAGCGGTTGTATATGCCGAAAATGGACATCCAACGTTCCATGGGGCTCACCAGTCAATCAATAGCCGCCTTCTTCGTGCATATATATATATATATATATATATATATATATATATATATATATATATATATATATATATATATATATATATATATATATATATATATATATGTAAGTTCGTACATATACGATATGGTGTGTAGATGTACGTAAGTTTCAAGTCCCTCTTGACTCATACTTAGTCCGTACACCCATTTGAAAATTCCCACATCACTCACTTGCTGGTTCGCTCGCTTGCTCACATGTCCCACCAACCATCAAGTAAGTAAGTACATACACACACACATACAGGAAAAGGAAACATCAGACGCACACAGATGCGTTATCACGTATGTATTATAGAATGAACATAGAACATATATGCAAAATTCATCACTACCCATCTCCTTCCTCCCCATCACTCATACTATATTACTTTCTCACATGACAGACCGACACATTTTCTCTCTGTTCAGTACGTTCACATAATATGTACCACGGCTCGTCAACTATCTGAACATAGAAGTATACATATACGCATACATGTATTATACATACATCAATTCAACTTTTACTTTAGCCTCTGCTGAATTACTACTTGATGGTTTCTATTTGTAATTTAGGTTTTGTTTTCAAATACTTACCTACAATTCAATACACCATTATTCATTCAATACGAAACTCATTTAGAAAGAAAATAGCACGTTTAAAAAATTAATGCCCATTTAAATCAATTAATAAAAAATAGTAAATATTATAGCAGTTTTCCAGCAGTTTTCTAGTAAATTACTGCTATAGACAGTTATACAGCTACACAATAAATAGTAATTTTATATATTATGTATACAAAGGGCTGCCATCATTAAAATCACTAAACCCGGACAATGGATCAAAAAATCCCAGATTTCAGAAATATAGAAGACGAGTAAAACGAAAAAAATACCCCTGTCGCAGCATCTGCATAACAGCGAATTTCCTCCTATTAACTTATTTTATTTTAAAAAATAATTTTTCAAGATTATAAGACATAAAAATTAATAACAGTGAGATTCTACGTCCGTTTTTCAGACTTTTGTCTAATACAGACGTCACTTAGAATTATTTTTTTATCTACAAAATCATCAGTCTAAAAAATTTAATTTATTAGTTAAGAAAATAATTCAAATATCACTAACAATAAATATCTTAAATGAGTTTAAAAGAATCAAAACAACACTGTTTATTAAATTGCGTAAGATCTGACTCTGACTCGTTAAAAGTGGTCAAGTGGGAGTAAGCTGATAAATGCGAATTTATAAGGATTTTCTTGTACTACAAAAATCAAAAAAGTGGGAACGCGTAGTTTTTCTTAGCTAATTGTACTTTGTTTTTTTTGCACAAAATTTTAAAATTACTTTATTTTCTTAAAAAACGGTGGCAACCCTACTCACCACATATACCTATAAAAAGGTATCCTACTAAAAAAAAAAAAGGCCCGAGGGCCCGAGGGCAACAATTCACAGGAAGGATCAAAATAAACATTTTAGTCCCGTGGAGTATATACTATTTTTTGCAATTTCAGATTATTTCAAGTTATAAATTTAATATTAAATAAAAAAAAAAAAAAAATTCTTAAAACATTGTTTATACTATATGATAAAATTATATGAATCAAGTATACTTTGAGGAAATTAACCATATTATTATACGCATGGACTATAAAATATTTAAATTGCGTAGCAGCGTTTGTCAACAAAATTTATTTACTTTAGAATTTTAGCCATTTGCATTAGAAATTTTGCATGCAAAACTTCAAATTATTACTTTTTGGTTTAAATTTAAAAAAAAAAAAAAAACGATAATCTCGATCAAGTGGATAATTTCGTACAGTGAAAGTGCATTTGCCAAACTGCCTCAAAATGTAGCCACGTTTTTAAAACTGGAGAATCCATCCTCATACACTGGGCATTGTTTCAGGCGTACATCCGCATATTTATTAGCAGATTTGGCGGCAAACATCGACATTTTCAAACGACATGGGGGGGGGGGGGGGTGGAAATCTTCGTCAGTGGCAAAAGGCTATGCTGGAAATGCAATTAACAATAAAAAAGATATAGCAGGACAAAATTCTCGGACAAAGGATGTGAAGTCGACTTATGAATTAACCCTTAATGGAAATGAATCTTCCAGCTTAAATAATGATTTATTTAAAATATGCAGTAATATATGTAAACATTAATTCTAAATAAAATTTCCTCAAGACATACATATATCTGTTCTTTTATCCTTTGTCTACATAAGTTTAAATTCATTTATAAATTCATTAGTACTGTAGTCTATAAATTAAACTTACTGACTGGTGCCATTCTATAAATTAAGTTTGCTGATTGGCTTAAAAGTGGCAGAAAAATAATTTTTTAGTCCCTTGGGACTAAAATTGGCACTTTACTCCCTGTTATGAGGGATTAAATCATGTCTTTTAGTCCCGGAATTGCAAAAAAACATTTCAGTCCCTTTTTGGCAATTCTGGCAGAACTAAAACACTTTTTTAAATTTTTTATTGTTAAAATCGAAACTTTCTTTTGAAAACTGTTACAATTACTATATTTTACATTAAAATGTCGACACAATCCCCCTAGTTAACCACCCCTAGACTTAACGCTAGAAAATTGAGAAAAAACAGGTCGATTACATTTTTTACGGAGATTTTATTTCTTATTATTGGGTTACAAAAATCAAAAGGATATTTTAAAAATATGCATTCGCTGTGAGCTTTTGTCTAGAGGGGATACAAAAATCGATTACAGCAGTCAAGGTAGACAAATATATCAATTTATCAGGACGGCATTTGTACATAATTTTAATATTTTCTTTAAGAAAAAGTATTCTTTTTTTTTTAAATATTTGTTTGATTTTTTCAAGGCGAGTACTTATTACGATTTCTATTTACCAGATTCTACAAAACAATAAAAAAAATCATTTGTAACACTACTATCAAACGTCATTTTATTTTGAAATTTTCAAAAAAAATATCATAAAAGTTACCTCTTATATATGATTTTTCTGGTTTAATTATTGATATATATTCTATTTTCAGACATTTTTAAGGTAAAATGAGCAGATATATGCCTTTCATTAAATAAATTTAAGTTTTCCAATATATTTTCCATACATTTTAGAATAGTACGATGTCCTGATAAATTGTAAATATTAAATAATCATTTCAAAGACGCGGCTGTACTTTTAGCTCGAAGCAAATTAGACGACGAAGATTTTGTCGCAAAGAATAAAATTCTAAATTAAAATAATAAATTTGTAAAAAAAAATAAAATAATTTACCCTTAAATTACCTTTCGAATACAATTGTTGTAAGTACTTATGTAAACTGTAAAAATTTTATTACAATTTTTTCGAAAAACTGTAACTTAACGTAATTTAACTCTTTTTAAATGATTCGCGTTGAAATTTTGTAATATTTCCACAACGAAATGACAGAATATGTCAAAATAATTTTTTTTTTATTAACAAAAAAAAAAAAAAATTAATATACAAAATTATTTAAGATAAGAATGCTATTTTTATACGTTCCAATCATAACTGTATTATCAATCAGGCTGAAATTTACGTAAAAATATTGTTTCAATATGCCTACGTAATTTCTATGCGATTGTAGCAAACTCATTAATTTTAGTAAGGTATAAACATAATTTAAATAGGGTAAAAGACCCCATTGTCGATCGGGGTTATAAGTCCGATCAGTTTTGACGTTTATATCTTAATGAAGTTATTTCTGAAAGAAACCTTTGATAAAAAAAAAATTATTATTAATAGAATGATTATTTTTCAATTTAAATTCACCTCACATTTAATGCCTCCTCACTTAATTTAAGAAATACATATATATATATATATATATCGAAAAATTTTTGTTGAATTCGTGAATTTTTAATATGATGGATGATCATTATTCAAAACACATGAGTTATAAATTGTAACATTTTTCACCGAATTTTTAAAGTTATTAGCATAATAAAAGTATACAAATAATTGTTATTAGTCCACTTAAGAGATTAGGATAGCTAAATTAAATTTTATATGCGTTAAATATTATTTGTATGACTGATTCTTCTTGGGATCTGAGTTTTACAGATAGGTACCGCATTTTGAGAATTATATATTGCATATCTATTTTATAAACATTTTTAATTAATTTTTGGGTTTAAAACACTTAACTAACCGTTTTTATAATTTTACTTTAATATTTTATTTATTTCAGAACGTAAAATCAATTGAAAAATAATTAATATTGAATTAAAACTTCCAAATTGTTATTTATATATTTTCAAATAAAAACGTCAAACAGAATATGTATGATATGTATTAGATCTGAAACGACACATACAGATACAATATAAACTAAATTTAACTGTTTAAAAATTCACAATTAACGGCTAAGTCAGATCTTACACAATGTTTTTTTAAAAGATCAGCAGAGAGCGAAACGAAATTGTGATTTTAGTGGTTTATTTTATCGAATATTTAAACCGTTCTTGGCTTTTGCTTTGACGTTCTATGTTTCACTAGATGTCACTCTATGATAATACTCTATGACATAGAGCCTCACCTAGTAGTGTATAGAGTGTCAAAGTGGCTGGAAGAGAATGGTTCAAATATTCGATAGTAGAAGGTTTGTAGTACTGTACTTCATGTACATTAATGCGCGATTTTTCATAGGGGTCAGTGTATTGATCTTTCAAAGGAGGTTAATATTTTCTGTCCGCTTTTTCATAGACGTCAACAAATTATAAAACAAAAACATTAATAAATCAAAATTTTTGGGTTATATTTTCTTAAAAACATATCCATTGGATTAAAAAAACTTGGTTTCATACTTATTAAGAAAAAAAAATGGGTGTTTATTTTTTTATTTTTTTAAGCTAAATTAATGATACAGCTAAAAATAGTGATCGGTCATCGGGTCTCTTACCCTACTGACCATATCACATAAAACAAATTTTCTTGAAAATTTTTCTAAAAAAAAAAAAATGGAATAGATATAAAAACTTATTCAACGAGAGAAATAGAATATAACTCAATCGTTAAATTGGATTAGAAAAAATCATGACACGTCACCTATAAACCCGTTTTTTTCAAAAGTAGCTTCGAAAAACATGAGACAGAAAAAAAAGTTTGTGAGTGCGAATGAAATGGAGAACGACATATTTCGTAGTTTTTCTCGAAAAGTAATTAACCTAGAAGAATGGTTTAAAAACATTTTTTACGCAATTTGCCTCGTCCTTTCAACTAGCGTAAAAAAATTTGAAAAGTTGCTTATTTCTAGCAAAAAACCCATTTTGTTAACAAAAAATGCCCTAAAATTCTACTTCTGGGCATCCGACGTATCTGACTAACGAACTCGTCCAAGAGTTTTGAATTTCGAAACTTGACCAAATTTCATAAAAATTAAATGTTCCGTTCAAGAGTTATCGTGTTCATATATATATATATATATATATATATATATATATATATATATATATATATATATATATATATATATATATATATATATATATATATATATAAATTTTAGTGACTCTCATTTTCGGATTCTGCGGACCTCAAAACATATTTCTGTTATCGTCTCTGGCTTAGGTCGCGTCATGACACCTACTGTAATAGCTGAATTTCTAATTCTGGAAATTCGCTAAAAAGAAAATGGACACTTACACGGGCCATTTTTCTCCAACAATACAAGCGTTAAACAAAAAAACCAATACTACTTTATTTAATTTTTTTAATTTTGTTAACTCGGCCCTCTACTTACACCTCCAGGCTCTCATTTCAAGTTGAGACTTGCATATGTAGCATGCACATGCCAATTTTTATTTTCATAGGCCGAAAGGTGTAGCATTTATGAGGTTGTGACAGACACACAGACGGACTTGACGAATAATAATAATAATAATAATAATAATAATAATAATAATAATAATAATAATAATAATAATAATAATAATAATAATAATAATAATAATAAACGCCCTGTGGGTGGGGGCTTCACTTTGCAGAATTTGCCCACAGTAAGTCCTGCTTGTCGTAAAAGGCGACTAAAAGGACAACCCATTAGGATGGAGAAACCACTGAAAAGAAAGCCTCGGAAAAATGCCGCTGCCGGTGGAGCGACCGGGCGCATCAGGGTCACCACTGAATGTGACAGTTTAGATCGCGGTGACGACAGGCTGGGTTCTAGGCAGCCACCTGTCAGCTGTAATAACACCTTCAGCCAAAATACTACTGCCCTACTTACAGAGCCACCAACACCTTTGGCTCAGCCGACTTTAAGTGTTTCCTCGGAGCACCCTTTGGGGACCACTAAAGCTGGTAAGAAGCGTGTACGTATGCAATGGACAGATGAACTGAATGAATTCATCGTACGCACATACTTCCAAGTTACTAAACTTGAAACGGACAAAACTGGTTACCGTACGAAATTACATCAAGAGTTCGTGCGCACCTATCCTCACCTAAATCGCGTCACTGAACAGAGACTGGCAGACCAAAAGCGTGTCATTTTCACCAATAACCTTATACCTTCTTCCCTCATAAACACTATTAAAACACACGTCGCACATCAATTTGCTCAAAATGAAGAAAGTCAGGGCGACGACGGCCCACCAGAAATGGGGAGCCCCACACAAAACGACACTCAACAACTTGTCGAGAATGAGCCTAACTACCATGAAACAGCAGTAAATGACACCCTACTGCAAGAGATCGAACTGGAATTTAACACAGCGCTTACTGAATTCGAAGGGACGGACCCCACACATCGGTACTTGTTGCTTAAACAACACACCTCACGTAGATTGGCTGAGATCGTTGAGATATTAAATAACATAATACTGCCTCAACACTTGCAAACTTGTGACAATTTTATCGAGTTACACACAGCTATCTACTGTGGAGCCGTTGCAGCAATACGTTGTAACGGGTCCGATGTAACACCACCTGTAGCGCACAACTCGAAGGAACACAAAACCCCTGCCTGGGAAACACGATTGAATAAACGCATCAGCACCATCCGATGCAACCTCGGCAGGGTCACCCAATACCAACAGGGTACGAGGTCCAAACGGCTCAACAAATATATACACGACATATTACACAAACCAACAGTACACACACAATACGAGGAACCCAATAAAACACTCACAGAGATCAGAGATACGCTTCACCAAAAATTAACAGCACTAGCGAAGCGCTTACGAAGATATAAGACCAGTACTGAACGCAGACGACAAAGCCAAGCGTTCAGCAGAAACGAGAGACGGTTTTATCAGTCTCTAACGAACAGGGTAACTGACAGTAATGGTCTACCGGAGAAGAACGCACTCCATAGTTTCTGGGCGAATATATGGTCCAACACCATTGACCATAATGACAAAGCCAGCTGGATCGATACAGAGTGCAGGAATAACGAACATCTTCCGGAGATGCCCTATACGGACATTACTACAGAGGACGTCTCCAGAGCTTTACAGAGATCGCATAACTGGAAGGCACCTGGCATCGACAACATACAAAACTACTGGCTCAAACACTTTACATCAACACACAAGTATCTCGCTGAACACTTTACACTATTTATAAG
This sequence comes from Brachynemurus nebulosus, assembly GCA_035578155.1. Classification (NCBI taxonomy): domain Eukaryota; kingdom Metazoa; phylum Arthropoda; class Insecta; order Neuroptera; family Myrmeleontidae; genus Brachynemurus; species Brachynemurus nebulosus. Next base: position 101,668,411 of record JAPWDM010000001.1, read on the forward strand.
AACACCAAACCTGACACCGAAGTTCCTAACGCAGGGTATCACATACATGAAATCTAAAAACAGTGATACAAAAAATCCTGCGAATTATAGGCCTATCACCTGCTTGCCTACAGTGTATAAGATTTTGACGTCCTGTCTGGCAGAAAAGATCAATGAGCATTGTCAGATTAACACCATACTGACAGAAGAACAAAAGGGATGTCGAAAGAGGTCACAAGGCTGCAAAGAGCAGCTTCTGATTGACTCCGTAGTACTGGAACAAGCGAAAGGGAGACAACGTAACCTGTACACAGCGTTTATTGATTACAAAAAGGCATTTGATTCGGTGCCGCACTCCTGGTTACGGAGAGTATTGGAGCTGTACAAAATACACCCAATTATCGTGAACTTTCTTGGGACGATCATGTCCGATTGGCGAACGACCTTACATTTGAGTATTGGTAATGAAAAAACAGCAAGCGACCTTATTCAAGTAAGACGCGGCATATTCCAAGGCGACTCATTGAGTCCATTATGGTTTTGTCTCGCAATGAATCCACTTTCTCGCCTGTTAAATGAAACCAAATACGGTTATAATGTAGGTACGCAAACGAATTCGCGCCATACCATCTCACATCTGATGTATATGGATTAAGATCTATGCAGCTACTAAACATCAATTACAGCAGCTGCTGGGACTTTCCAACGAGGTTTCGCGAGACCTCTGTATGGAGTTCGGAATCGATAAATGTCGAACACAATGTCGTTCTGGAGGAAAACGAGATGCGGTCGCATTCGAACTCGAACCAGAGTCTGTTATGCAGCCCATGGACGAGGGAGAGTCGTACCGGTATCTCGGATTCAATCAGGACGAACGTATAGATCACAGCGCTGTAAAACAACACCTGATGCAGCAATACCTAACGCATGTACAGAGATTACTGAACACCCACCTTGATGGAAAAAAAACCATCAAAGCAATTAACACCTACGCAGTTCCGGTGCTAACGTACTCATTTGGGGTAATCAAATGGACGCCTACGGACTTGACAAACATCGAGATCAAGACCCGCGTCCTTATGACCAAATACCGAATTCATCATCCTAAAGCAGCTATAGAACGATTGACGCTGCCAAGAGCCGAAGGGGGTCGGGGTCTTATAGACATAAGGAACACGCACAGTAAACAGGTTCATAACTTGCGAGAATACTTTTACACCAAAACACACACATCACACTTACACAATGCAATAATCCAAGCCGACAAGGCATACACACCATTAAACCTCTCACACACAGAAATGCCAGATAGTTTTTGCCCCTTGGTCACGAAGGAGGACAAAATCCAGCAATGGATCTGCAAGCCTCTACATGGAAGACATCCACATGATCTTAACCAGAGTAACGTCGACAAAGCAGCGTCGCACGCCTGGTTGAGTCAAGGAAGTCTTTTCCCGAAGACTGAAGGATTTATGCTCGCTATACAAGATCAAGTAATTCATACAAAGAATTACTCAAAATACATACTTCGTGACTCGTCAATAACATCTGACTCATGCCGGAGATGCCATTCCAAACCCGAAACGATCCAACACATCACAGCTGCCTGTACTCAGCTCGCTCAGTCCGAATATAAACACCGTCACGACCAGGTTGGCAAAATTATATACCAGAAACTAGCGGTAAAGCACCACCTTATAACCGATAAAACCCCTTACTACAAGCTCACACCAAAAGTAGTAGCGGAGAATGTCTCCTGTAGACTTTACTGGGATCGGTCGATTATTACAGATAAGACCATAAATCATAATCGACCAGATATCACCTTCGTAATGAAACAAACTAAGACCACCTATCTGATCGACATTGCGGTTCCGAATACACATAACTTACAAAAAACACACGCAGTTAAATTGGAGAAATACACTGACCTCGCAGCCGAAATAAAACAACAATGGCGAATGGAACATGTCCACATTGTTCCAATAGTACTCAGTGCCACCGGGGTCATTCCACACACACTACACAATAGCTTGAGTCTCTTGGGTCTCCCAAAGTACACATATGTCACTATGCAAAAGGCAGTGATCATAAACACATGTCGTATAGTACGGAAGTTCCTCAGTAATACGAATCCGACTGCGATATGTGAAAGTACCAGATCTGCTTGTACTCCATCTGAGCCATCTACAGTGAGTGAACAACACACTGACACTCATCTTACAGACACACAACACACATACATAATACGCTAACACTAAAAAACACAAACACCTAACACACATACAGATCCAGATTCGTCTGATGGAGAGGGAGGATCGACCAACTGCCGCACTGTCACGGTTACCGCTCTGGTGCACAATCCTCCCCAACTCAATAACACACAAGGTCCGTCAACCTCTGTACCATCTAAACGCGCAATTCCAGGAACACCCGATCTTAATGAGCAATTTGGTGAACCAGAACACATTTACACCAAGAAACGAAAAATAGAACGACACATCCACACACATACACGAACACACACACAAACACAAACAGTCCTTTCCCTTCCCTCTGTCCCTAATCCTACCTATTCTCTGAGGACACGAAAACGAACTAGGCATTCACAGCCGTCTGTCATTGAGCCAACATCTACGCTCCCACAAAAGTCTCGTCGTACGAACCAGTATACACCAAAATAGACGCATAACACCTCGTTTCAAGCAACAACAACAACAATATAAGGAGTGATGTGACAAACCCGTCCGTGAATGTACTACGGTACTTTTACGGATTGGTTTGGCACATTACCCTTCCACAGAGCCTAATACCTTGCATAATGCCGGTATAGGTGAATGTTACCCAGTACTGTCCTACTGAGTAGTGAGCGCCAGGTTGGCGTAAAAGTCTAATAATAATAATAATAATAAACCCTCAGGGGCTTGTTGTAACACCTGGTTGCTTAGGTGGTCGGTTGCTACAACAACACGGGAAGTAGCGCTCCCGGGGTTCCCGAGCTAAGACCAGGTACTTTCTGGTACCTGGTGCGTGGAGTCAACCAGCGCTAAATGGTGGCCTCTGTTAACGGGCTAACTACCCCTAACAGGTTTTCTACTAGTTCCAAACGGTAAAAGAACTAGGAAGGCTGGTCGTACTGCGGGTCTCTCGGATGGGCCCGCTAATAAAGGCGGAACCAGTCAAAATTCATATGGTGCCAGATGCATCCCGAACACTCTAATTTAACGCCACAAAATCTGCGTGACCATGTAGCCCGAATCATTAAATTAAAGATACCTACCGGACATGACAATAATCGAGAAGCTCGCGAAGAAGCTAGGGTTGCTCAAACTGCAGTGGTGGAAGTTGAACAGGATTCTCCGGTCAACGGTGAGAGCTCTACCCATAACATAACAGAGCAGGATCAACCGGTAACTTGCGGTGGCACCGTAGTTACTGAGGCACAGACGAACTTGTTAAATCAAGCCAACACAGATACTGTGCTAGACTCTAACACCAGAACAAGTTCAGGTCCCACACAGAATGATGCCGATCTAAATAAATCCCTTTCTCTCTCAGACAATTTAAGAAAACCATTTCGCGATCTTCTCGATACCGATTTAGACTTTGACAAACGACCACGTCCCAAACACCGACGGAGATATGTAAAGGGCGAACAACTGACCCTACTAAACGAAATTTTGGACGATCATCTATTCCCATCCAGTGATCTCACCGACGTCGACAACGCAGTATATGCAACGATGCGTGTCCTGACCCCATGTATTAAGCAGCAAAAGACTGCAGAGGAGAAGGCACGCATTCGTATTGAACAAATTGACACCAAGGTGAGGGCACTACGGCAGCTGGTATCGCGTATCCAATGTGTGATAGAATATATTCAGACCAACAGGCGTTTTACGCGAAAGGTACGGGCTTTTGCCAGAGAACTAAGGTACCGCTATTACACAATCAATTTGGGCAAGCTGTTGACCATCAAACAGACACATTTGGATAAGATGCGCGCATTGGCCCTGGCCAAGAAGAAATTAGCCCGGCGTGAACGGTGCATTCGGGAAAATAAGATCTTTAAATCGAACCCTTCACGCCTGTTCGCACCAAGAAAACCCTGTCGTAGAGCAACCGCCGACGGTCGACGCAATAGAAGATTACTGGCGGGGGATATATGAGACGACTAAAGAGACTGACTTGGACTGTATTCCCATCAGCCAGTTTAGATGGTACTGCAAACAACAGCTGGGCAAAGTGCCATCTCATACCATTATAACATCCATTGATAAAGAGGAAGTCGATCTTGCTTTTAAAGACAAGAAGAACTATTCGGCTCCGGGCATTGATGGAATAACCAATTTTTGGTATATTCACTTGTACCCACCGCCACCTTGCTCGTATATTTTCAAATTGGTTATTTAATTGTGAGCCAATACCATCGTGGCTCGCTGGGGGAAGCTGGTCCTAATACCGAAAAAAGGAGACCTATCACAACCACAGAACTACAGACCGATAACGTGCCCGAACAATGTGTATAAAGCGTTCACGTCCATCCTGTATGAACGCATCTTGAAGGCGATTGAACCAGTGTGGAGTTCAATCTATGAACAACGAGGTTCAAAAAGAGGAATGTCGGGTTGCAAAGACAACTTGCTGGTCGACAGATGTATCTGTCAGGACGCTAGACAGCACAAACGCAACCTGAGCATGGCCTGGGTGGACTATCGAAAAGCATTTGATACAGCGTTACATGAGCTCATCATCTTCTATTTGCTCCATTGTCTGCGAGTCTATCCCGACATTATTAAATGTATTGAACACCTGTTGCCGCTCTGGAAAACAAGGTTCACAATAACATCCGGTGAACGCGTTGTGTCAACGGAGTTGGTGACATACAAACGAGGCGTATACTAAGGAGACAGCCTCAGCCCACTTTTGTTTTGCATCTCGTTGTTGCCCCTGTCAATCAGCCTGAGGGAGGAACCCGGCTACTTGTGTGGCCCGGTAGGAAATCGCGAGCATAAAGTCACACATTTATTTTATATGGATGACTTAAAACTGTATACTACGTTAACACACGAATATACGCACGCAATTGGTATGAAGTTCGGACTGGACAAATGCGCGGTGGTGCACTGTAAGCATGGTGTAGTTCCGAATTTTGATTCACACGCCCAGTTAGTGGATGGAAGCATCATAGAACATCCTGATGAAGGAGCGACCTATACGTACCTTGGTGTTGGCGAAAGTCACATCCAGGACGTGAAGAACATGAAGGCCGCCTTAAGTAGTAGATATAAGCGCCGTCTCCGCAGTTCCGAATTGTCGGCGACGAATAAGACCATCGCTACAAATATGTTAGCCATACCCATCCATTTATATACTTTTGGCTCAATTAAGTGGAATGTGAATGAACTGGAGGAACTAGACCGAGACACGCGAAAAATAATGAACATCAATCATCAATCATGAACATGATTGCTTGTCACCTGACTTTAGAAGTACCTGACCTGGTACGCTGCAAAAAACGTAAAATAGAACGACACATCCACACATATACACGAACACGCACACAAACACAAACAGTCCTTTCCCTACTCCTGCCTATCCTCTGAGGACACGAACACGAACTAGGGTATCGCAGCCGTCTGTCATTGAACCAGCATCTACGCTCCCACAAGAGTCTCGTCGCACGACCCAGTGTACACCAAAATAGACGCATTACACCTCGTTTCAAGCAACAATAACAACAATATAAGGAGTGGTGTGACGAACCCATCCGTGAATGTACTACGGTACTTTTACGGATTGGTTTGGCGCATTACCCTTTCACAGAGCCTAATACCTTGAATGATGCCGGTATAGGTGAAAGATGGTGAAAGTTACCCAGTACTGTTTTACCGAGCAGTGAGCGCCAGGTTGGCGTAAAGTCTACGATAGTAAAATAATAGTCTTTATTCTTAAGAGCAAAATCTGCTGTTGAACACGCCAGTGGTACTAGTCAATAAAGAAATATAAAATAAATAGTTTTATTTAGCTTATTTACTTAGTCTCTAAATTTTGGTACGTTAGAAATATTAGAATAATGTTATTATCGTTAAAGATTAAAATATTTTTGTTAGTTAAAATTTGAGAATATTAAAAGGAGCTTATTAAAATCATTTGTCATAAATATTAGAACAAGGTTATTATAATTGAAGATTAAAATTTGTTAGTTAAAATTTAAATTAAAATACTTAAATAAAATCATTCTCCGAAAAAATCATCTACTTACTAGTATATTTTTACATTTAGGTACTTAGGTAATGCACTTGTAAAATTTTTTACGTTCAAGTTTCGTACATGAGTTGGCACATTATTATAAATTCTGACAAGCATGTTGGATACAGCATTGTATGTTTGTGTTGTAGTTGTGCCACTTTATTGTAACATTATGGTTTAAATCTGATGGAATAATGATGTGTAATAACAAGATTATTAAAAAGATTTAGATTGTTTTTCGCGAAACATGCTGATTCGTAAATATATAATGACGGCAAGGTCAAAATATTTAGTTCCTTAAAAAAACATTTACATTATGTTCTCTGATTAACTTGCATGATAGTCGTTATTGCACGCTTTTGTAATATGAACAGTTTGGAAGCATATGAGGAATATTCCCAAAATATAATTCCATATCTCAACAGAGAATTTATATAGGCATGAAAAACCATTATGATTGTCTGCTGAGACACACTGTTGAGCCAACTTTTAAGTAGGTAAATGTGGAAGCATATTTTTCTAGCTGTTTGATCTATATGTTCGTTCCATTTCAAATTTGACCGCAAATACAGTCAAAGAAATTTAACAGGCTCGTTTGTTACGGTTCCTTACCATACCATGCGGTTCCTTACCATATACTATTAATTCATATGGTGTTTTAGAGCCTGATTTGTGTTGTTCTCTTTTGACCAAACGGCTTTAAGTGGATTATCATGTTCAGTGATGTATGCATAATTTATTAATCGTTTACTTCTCGATATGGCATCCCTCATTAACTTACAATATTTTTTATACTCATTTTCATATATTGGATTTAACCGCTTTTCTTCGTACAACATTCTTTTTATTCGCGACATATTTCTTATTTCGTCACTTATCCAATATTTATTTTCACCACTTTTGGTTGATTTTTTACATTTACCGAATGGAAATGCCACATCGAGATATTAATGTATTATATCATCATATAAATTGTACCGTAAAACCGGCTAAGCCCGGACAGGAGGTCTAAACCTGGACACACTGCACCAATCTACAAAGTAAATAAACTCTACATTAAACTGCAATAATAAACATTTGTTCTTGACGTCATTAGAAATATCCTCCAAACGGATGTACCAGTAAAAACTACGGATTTCAACTATTACTATCTCATTTTACAGAATTACTATCCTCCAGTTTTTCAAAGAAATAAAATGTGTGTCTAACTTACAAGGAGATACACTCAGAGTAAAATTCGCAATTTTGATGAAACTTCGCTGGTGTGTAGAATAGGTAAAAATAAGTGTTAATGAATGTTCGATAAGAAGCAGTAATCTTTTGGCTAAATTACCAATTAGATAAGTACTGAAAAATACATGAATCATTATCGGAAAGTAAAAACTTACGTTTTCATAATGAAATAAACATAGAAATAAAAAATTAATAACGCAATATAATCTACTCTATTTTTTCTTCCTTAAACGTTTTAAATACTACACATATTTCGGAAAAATGCAAAAACCCGTGTCCCCTGATTTTTGGTGTTCTTTCCATTTATAATAATAAAAATTTGATACATTAAACAACTTGGGCTGTACAAAAAAAATTCCGTTTAGACCCGGACACATCAGCTTATTACACTATGGCCGCGATTCGCACCAGCTGTAACTTCTACTATCCATACGTTATATTTCCACCAGAATTACGCGATTTATGTCTCCTGGTGTCATATCGTATGTTTATTTCATAGAGAAGCATACTATACATTAAACCCTCTCGCTTCCCATAAAATGTTTTGAAGTCTTTGACAGGTTCCAAGACATTAGACGATATAAAACACTGTTCTAACCCCAACGGGAGAGGTTAGTTTGCCTGTTATTATATTATTTAAGTAAGTATCCGGGTCAAGACCGATTTGAGGTGTAAACCCGGACACTTACTAATTATTTTTTATTTTTTTAATTATTACTTTAATGAATATAACAAATAATATACACTCTTTCTAATAGTAATACTTTTATTGGTGACATCTACGAAGGAAACATGTATAAACATAAAATTAACCGAAAAATTGTAAATAAATGTCCAGGTCTAGCTGGTACGCTGAATTAGCGTTATCATTAATTTTGAATATATCGGACCAAGTTTCCTTGGCCAATAGGAAAAGAAAATAGTTAAAATTAATTTGGTCCATTTTTCTTCGGAACTCATATTCAGTTCTTTCAGAATTACATTGAAATTCAAGACCTATTTTAACTCCATTTAATATACCATAATGATCGGATATGTTTTCCTATATTTTGTACTTCTATCTTTTCCACAACTAGATTAGTTAATGTATTGTCTATTGTTGTATTAATTATTCTGGTTGCGGTATCTTTAATTAAAATTTGAAAACTGAAATGAATCAGCTATTCTTTAAATTCATTAATCGTTAATATATTTATATTAAAATCACCCATAATTATAAAGTGTGCAAGTTTATTTTTTGCGATTAAGGAATTGAAAATTCTTCTTAAAGTTCAAAAAGTTTCGTACCTGTTGCGCTAATAATTTGTTTGTATTTATTTCTGGTGCTCTGTATACCGACAGTACATACAGTAAACAATTTTTATTAATTTTTATTTGTAAACAACAGCATCCAAATTGTTTCTCAACACGCATAGTATTTAAATATTTCTTTTATTTTATCAAAACAATTTTGTTTGACACATAAACTGACAACTCCATGCTTGTAATTACTTCTACAATAATATGTACACAACTCATAACCTGGAATAAACATTTGTTGTTTATCGAATATATGTGGTTGTTTTGTTAATTTACGCATATAATTAATTAAATCATCTTTTTTGACAGTAAAAACTGGATATTTATGTGTAACATTCTAATTTTTTCTTGAGTTGAATTTAAAGTTATTCTCTCCTTTTTGGCTACAGAACCCTTACGGAACTCTTGCATATGACTTAAAGGTAACAAATTAAAGTTATATGAGTCTACTTCTTTACACCTAAAACAGAAGCCATATTCTTACTTTTTCTAAAAGTAAATCGCCGTATCAGAACGCCTTGTGGCCAAGTTCTGCATTACATAAAGTATCTTGCAAAGTAATTGGGATGCCTAGTTTAAACTTGGATGTGTAGTCACCTTCATATATTTTTTCACATATGAAATCAGTGCCTAACTCTTGTAAATATTCTAGAACATTTTCACATTCAGTATCTTTTTCCAGTCACCCGACATAACTACATATCCGTGAATTTGATTTTAAAACGTTACCGTTAACACGGGTTACTTGAGCCGTAAGGTTTAACTTGAGCCCAAAATGAAAAAAAAGTATTATTTTTTGTTTTTTGCTTACTTTAGTCAGTAGTAAAAGTAAGTTACATGTTTATCTGATGGGTAACAGCACTAGGTTCACTGTGTTTAAGTTCAGGTAGTTCTGAAAATTGGCACTAGGTGTCAGACAAGTATTGTTTATTCTCTATTTGAAGTTGCTGTTTTTGTTGTGTTGCTAACTTTCAACTGTAAAAAGTACTGCGATAGCTTACAAAGTAAAGTAAGTGTATAATTTTCATATTTGGTTCGTTATTAAAGCAAATTCAGACATGTTCATATGCCAGCTATTTCCTTAATTCTTTAATTTAAAGTTTTGATAAACCAGTTAGCATAACCTTCAAATTAGGGTAACTTGAGCCCATTATAACTTTGGTATAAAATGGTGCAAGAATGCATAAAGCCAATTAAAAAGACATGGAAATGGTCCAAGAATAAGGACGTATTGTACTATAAATGGGAAGATATAGTTAAGAAAATACATCCATCTACACTAATCAAAAGAAGCTTATTCTCTTTAGGTGGACTAAACAAAGCTCTAACTCATAAAAATAATTTGGTATCCATAACAATTTTTGTTTGAAAATTTTTATTCTATTTTGGTACCTATTCATGTTTTTTGAATAACGTTTCTTATATGTTTGTACAACGTTTTAGTTAGTAACCAACATGGTCTCAAACTGTTTTCAAGTGGAAATCACCTGAAAATTTAGGCTTAGGCTCAAGTAACCCGATCTTGAGGTTAATTTGAACCAAAATCAAAAAATTTATAAAATTTATGAACCATCAGAAAAAATCCATATATCATAAACTAACCGTAGTCATATACATATTAACTTACTGAATTCTCTGTCTCAAATAAATATAACAGTTACACTCAGTTTTAGAAATTGTCAGATGATTTGCAAATCTGGGGTTAAGTAATTTATGTTTACGGTATTGTTATCTTTTCGTTGCCCAAAAACGGTACTAACGTAAAAGCCCCTATACCGGAACACAATTTTTAGGTGTGCAATTAAACTGGCTTATAAAAATTGACAAATAAATTAAACACCCATTTTTTTTTCTTAATAAGCATGAAAGAAAGTTTTCTTAATCCAGTGAATGTTTTTAAAAAAATACAATCCAAAAATTTTCATTTATTAATGTTTTTCTTTTACAAAATGTCGACATCAATATACAAACAAAGAAATATTAATGACACTAGGAGTTGGGAACCGATATACAAACAGAAGTGTAATATGAGTAATATGACACACAGAGTGACATCTAGACGTCAATGTAGGAAACATAGAATGGTTTAAGTATCAGACATAAATAATGGATCAAAATACTTTATTCAACAAAAATTGTTTAATATATATATATATATATATATATATATATATATATATATATACTCCTCAAAACAAAATAAGGGACACTTGAAAGTTTGTATTTTAAAACTGATTTATGTCGATCCACGTCAAAATAACTTTTCTAAATGACTGTTGTTATGATATTAAGTGGTTGAGTAAACGATAACAGTTAGGTTTAAGTGATATTATTGTTGAGGGGAAGATTTAAACGTTTTTTTGTCTCGGACAGCGTCAAGTGGTTAGTTTTACTTATTTTTTTGAATTTGATTTTAAATCAGTTTGCGCTAGATTATTGATTGCTGAGGTTGTTTTTTGAAGTTTGGCGTGTTATTCAGTCATTTATTTTTACAATGCTGAGAATTCGACACCATATGGACGAAGCTACTGCTACCAGAGCCGTAACGATGATTGAGGGTGGTCAATCTCAACGTTCCGTGGCTCTGCAGTTGGGTTGTTCACCAAAGGCTATTCAAAATATTTGGAATCGGTATCAGCAGATCGGTAGTGTAACCCGGCGCCGTGCCTCAGGAAAATTTCGTGCTACCACTGCCCGTGAAGACCATTACATTCGACTGTGTGCACGACGTGAGCCGACTGTTAAAGCAGGTACTCTGCAAAATCGCTTACATCGATCTACTGGTACTGTTCTCAGTAATCAGACTATACGAAATCGTTTGCATGAAGACCAACAACGTTCAAGAAGACCAGTAATCCGTACCAAACTGACCAGAGCGCATCGTGCAAACCGTTTAACATTTGCACGTGAACACCTTGAATGGGGCTTGGAGGAATGGCGTCACGTACTCTTCACGGGTGAGTTCAAGGTGAAGTTTTTTAGTGATGATCGACGTGTAAGAGTGTGGAGAAGAAGTGGGGAAAGGTTTTCTGATCGTCACATTCATGAACGCGACAGATTTGGCGGTCCTAATGTCATGGTCTGGGGTGGAATTAATTTGCAAGGCAAAACTGAGCTTGTTTTCCTGAACGAGGGTACTGTAACGGCTCAAAGTTACATCGAACAGGTTGTCAGATCCCATGTGATCCCCTTTGCACAACGAGCGGCCGACGGATTTATCCTGATGCAGGATAATGCCCGAGCGCATACCGCTCGAGCGACGACAACTGTCCTTAGGGAGACTAATATACAGGTTTTACCGTGGCCTGCAAATAGCCCTGACTTGAACCCAATAGAACATCTTTGGGATCAATTAAAACGGCGAGTCAGAGCAGCCGGAGAGGATGTGCACACCCAACAACAACTGATTGATGTCTTGAGGAGATGTTGGGAGGAGATTCTTGTTGAAACAGTTAGGCATCTTATTGAAAGCATGCCGAGGAGGCTTCAAGAATGTGTTTTAAAAAGGGGAGGGCATACCCGATATTAAATCACCGAAAAGTTGCATAATGTGTGCTTTCACTCAAAGCGTGAACGTTTGTTGATGACTGTAAAAATGACTATAAAAATGATAAAATCCTAAAAAATGTAATTATGGATTAATTTTTTTATTTAATCTTATTAAAATTAATTTTATTTAGTAAAAAATTAGTTCCTTAATTAAATGTAAGCATACCTTATACTGTAACTTATATAAAAATAAACTTATGCAGCAAAACATGAGTGGCCCTTATTTTGTTTTGAGTAGTATATATGTATATATATATATATATATATATATATATATATATATATATATATATATATATATATATATATATATATATATATATATAATATATATTCTAAATTCTCTATAAGTCAAAAGTATCACGAGTTCCCTACAAAATATTTTTATATTTCGAAATAAATAATACATTTTTATACAATTGGTAACTCGAACGAAAAAATCATTGCTACGTAACAAAACAACGCGTTAACTCGAACTCATCGGCGTCAAACACTCGACAATTCAAAGTTGCAGAGAGAAAGATTGTAAGTACATTTTGAGATAAGTTCAAGTTCATTCATCGCAAGCGCTTAAAAAATTAAAACTGTTACCTGTGATAATTCGAATCTTCTTATAATTCGTAATATTTTAAGAGTCCCTCGAGTTTCGAATTAACGAGAGCCGACTATATATATATATATATATATATATATATATATATATATATATATATATATATATATATATATATATCCTATATCCTATATCCTATAATATCCTATTCAGAATAGGTTAATACGTATTATAATGTTATGTCATTTGTTACTGTTACTTATTATTGTTAACTTTTAATTGTTGTCAACCACTGTAAGCTTCATTGCAAATACAGAAATTTCTATATATATATATATATATATATATATATATATATATATATATATATATATATATATATATATATATATATATGTGTGTGTGTGTGTGTGTGTGTGTCGCCACGATGACTATCGAACGAAACGTTTAAGGCTTATGAAATTTGGTGTGCGAACTGGAATACGGATTGGCTCGGCTAAGTTCGTTAACCAGACACGTCGGATGCCCAGAAGTAGGTTTTCTGGCCATTTTTTATTATTCGATCCTATCATCATAGATAGTTCGATTTTTACTTCGTTGAAAAGGAAAAAAAATTATGACGAAAATGTTCTTATAATTTTCTTTCTATGTTAAGTAATTTTCGAGAAAATTGTAATTTCTTACTTTTGGCTTACCACTGTTCTCTTTGTCAGTGTAATAAGTGATTTATATTTCTGTCTCATTTCGTTATAAGATATAGAAAACTAGCAATTTTTCTTTCGTGTTTTTACGAAAACAAATGGTAGCTATTCAACATGTATGTATTTTATTTATTTATTTATCTATTTAATAATTGACATAAAATCAAGATACAGATATTTACAATGAAAATTATGTACAATTTCTATGTGTTATAACAATTTGACAGTCAAAATTTGAGTTAATTCTAATTAAAGTTATGATTAGTAAATAGTTCCACTTTAATTAACAGAAATAAGAATAGTAATAATTTTTTTTATATTTATAATATACATACGAATAATTTTGTAATAATAGCAGAGTAAACATTCAGGGCGTTATATTTTATTTTTTCTAATTAATAACACTTCAGCAATAAACGAACTAAGTTGATTCAAATCATGTGCAATTTTATTATTAAGTAGCTCATATACTTCTGAGTTTGTTTCACATTTTCTAATTTCATGTTTTTGCCTAATGAAATCGCATCCGTTACAATCGATAAAAAAGTGTTCGGGGGTTTCAATCTCATTACATAGTACACAAAGTCTAATGTCTCCTCTTTTGTTTTTTGTTCCAATTTCCCATATCCATGATCCAAGTCAAAAACTAGTTCTTCGGTTATCTTTATTTTCAGTTATTTCTAAATAATGCGCTCCTTGTTGATAATGATGCAGATTTCTGAAGAAATATAGAGATTTTATTTTACAAATTTCAGCAAGTGTATCTCCGTAATATTGATTAGTGATATTTTGTGTAATTTGCATTTTCAGTTTGTACATGTATTCTCTCTGATTCAATACTTCGCTTATTCTGAATTTCTTTATTTCGGTAACGATTCGATGTGACCAATTATTTATTAGTATTTATAGACTGTTCTATTTGATATTTTAAAACAGTAATTTTGGAAGATTTTGTTTTGATCATACCATATTTTTGTAAAATATTTTATGTACAGAATTTTAAATTGAACACTAGTTGGAACTTTTCCAAGTTCTATCATACATCCTAGGTTTGAAGTTCTCTTATTTATTTGTAGTACTTCTTTTCCAAAATTGTTACCGACTTAGTCTATTGATGATGACTTTGAATGAGGCCCCCATACTTCGCTTCCATAGGTTATAATCGGTTCGATTTTTGTGTTAAACACTTTCATATACAAATCTGGAGTTATATTGCCTTGCGAAGCTGTTCTGGATTTAACTGTTCCTACAGCTTGTTTGGCTTATATCCGTTTTTCGTTTACACAATTTTCAAAATTTCTAGTGTTTGAGAGTATAACGCCCAGGTATTTGAATTTTGATACAATTTCAATTTCATCTTTTCCAAAAAACCATTTATGTTTTTCTGACACTTACTGACAGTTTCCATTCATCCATGTAATTTTATTAATTGCCCATTGAAGTCCTACCGGTGATTCAAATATTATTATAAGATCATCCGAATATAACAGTTTCCCAATTTCTTTTGTACCAATATTCGGAGCGTGTAGTTCACTTCGTTCTAACATTTTGGTAACATCGTCTATGAATAGATTAAATAAAATTGGAGAGAGCTGACATCCCTGTCGTAATCCGTTATTTACTTTCGATATTTCATTATTTCCTAAGGATATGCAGTAATTGACATTTTTATATATTTCTTGTAGAATAGAAACTGTGTTACGAAATAAACCTTTCGATAATAATTTGTACCAAAGAGCTTCGCTGTTAATAGTATCAAAGACCTTCTCTAAATCTACGAAGCATACGTAAAGTTTCCCTCTTTTTCCGAAATACATGTTCTATGATAATGTTTATAAGCATAATGTTATCCATACAGTTATATCCTTTTCGAAATCCGTTCTGATACTTTCTCACTTTCATTTCCTTTCTCACTTGAATACGATGTGCGAATATTTTTATGTAGATTTTATTTAGTACATCTAAAAGTGTTATCGGCCTATCATTGTTCGGATCTTCAGCATTGCCTTTACCTTTAAATATATTTACTGTTAGGCCTAGATTCTAATGTGACGTAATTATTTTCGTCTGACAGATTTATTAAAAATATTGCATAACGTTGCTACATTACAATGATTCGTTTTTATAACCTGTTTGTAAAATTCAGCTGGAATTTCATTTATCCCTGGTTGTTTGTTATTTTTCATATTTTGTAATGCCAATTGTATTTTCTCTACTTCAATATTTTTGTCCAAATGCAGCGTCGATCCGAATTCAGCGTCCATCTATTACTCCTATTGTGAATATTATCGTAATGTTTTGTCCATTCTATTTCACTAATACTCATACTTGAACTGGTTTTATTCTGTGCAAAAAAAATTCAGAATTGTTGAACAGTTCCATGATCTGAAATATTTTGGAGCTTTGTTTTGAACTGTTTTTGTGCAATTTTTTTGATTTCATTACATTTCGTGTTATATTCTTGCCTACAAGATAGATATTCTGTTAAATTAATAGGGTAGTGTCGTGTAAGACGGCGCACTTAACATTTAGGTGGCTATAAAAAAATAACGGAAAATGTTATAGAAGTAAATTGTTTTTATTCTAGTACCTTAATGATTAGTTAACGCTGTGATAAAGGATTTTTATTATAAACTCAATACCGATCGAGTTATTACAAAAAAATTCACAAAATGGGAAATGCGCACTCTTACACGATCGATCGTGTAAGAGTGCGCATTGAGGTTGGTAAGATGGCGCACTTATTAAGAAACTTGGAACTTAACACAAGTCACATTTAAACATCCCGTACCTATGTAACATGAGAATTGCTTATGTCAGCACCTCTTCATATTTTTTTGTTATTCTAAACTTTGATCGTAAGTAACGGTAGGTCGTAGTCAAAAAATAACGAATTTTTTGAAGGTTTAAGTGAAACAAGTTATGGTTATTCCAAACGAGTAGAAGAGCTATGACAGTACGGCGGGACACTACGTCGTCAAAAGTATGAGAACACCCTGACCCAAGGTGTGTCCACACTTTTGACGCCATACTATACTTAATGCTATAGTACACTGCCGTGTCAAAATTGTGGGTACACCTTGGGCCAGGGTGTTGGGCCTTGGGTCTCAAACGTATTGCGATTGTTAAAAGCTACTTTTCGTTATCGAAACTTATCGATATCGAATTACTTATCTAAAATTGATTACAACTGATTATTATACTGATATACATCTATTAATTGGTCTTGTGGACGTGTGTATTGTTGTAGCCAGAGAAATAATTATTTACAAATAATTAACACCATTTAATTATTTAAAAAAAAAAATAAAAATATTGTGTAAGAAGATTAAGACACATTATGTCGAGTGTGTCACAAAAGTGCTCATCGTGTGATAATTCACTAATAAATGGCGAAAAAGTAATATGTTAAATTGATGTACTCGTAAATACCGTTTCCAAAGGAAAAGAAATCGATGAAGCTAAGAACGAGCAACAAAAATGCACGAAAGAAAATAACTGTAAACAATAATGAAACCCAAAAGGTTTTATCGTACGCTAAAGTGGTTGAGAAAATCCCCAGATTTTCGCCAAGATTAAATGTAGCAACCACAAGTGCTATTAGTACACCAAATACACCAACTAAAAATGAACAAAATAACACGAATTTCAATATTCAAAATAAAAAAAAGTCAGTTACTGTAGGCACTGCTAGTGTAGTGGATCAGAAGTTTACGGGAATAGAAAGGAAAGCTTGGCTTTTTGTAGGTCGCGTAAATAAAGAGGCTACTGCAGAAGATGTTATAGATTACATAAAAAGTAGGTTACCACATGCCGAAGTAGACTGTGAGCAGTTACCTACTCAGGCAACAACTTCTAACAGTTTTAAAATTGGTGTGAATCTCAGCTTGAAAGGAAAACTAGAAGAAAGTGAATTTTGGCCTGATTTACGGTAGTAAGAAGATATTTTTTTCCCAGAACGACAACAGCAGTTTTCCCGTCATCAAAAACAACTACAGAAGGTGAAGGTCAGTGAACAAGGGGTAGCAAGTAAAAGTCAAGTATAACAGTTATACACCAGAATGTGCAGTGTCTTAGCAACAAAATTTTTCAAATTGACTTATGGCCGATTGCACCAACATTAATTTAATCAGAACTTAATTGCCATTAGTAAATCAGAGATTAACTAACCCCGATTTGTCTGTTGTACCATTTAACGGCCGATTGCACCAACATTAATTTAATCAGAACTTAATTGCCATTAGTAAATCAGAGATTAACTAACCCCGATTTGTCTGTTGTACCATTTAACATATATATCAACGGTTAACTAATGTCCGTTAACGGTCAATTTTGACTAGTAACGGTGTCTGATTTGTTTTAATAGGACATGAAATGAGACACAAGAGAAGCAAATGCTATTAAGTTGATAATATCACATGGTTAAAAAATTTAAATTTATTGCACAAAAGTATATTTTAATAGTAGAAAAAAAATTAAATATAAATTTTAATAAATATAAACACTATGGAAACTAGCATCAAAATATGGACTAAACGCTGATTAAATATTTAATTGTCCAATATCCATCCATTAACTTAACGGACGATTTAATCATCAGTTAACAAAAATTAACCTTGGTGCAACAGATAATCAGAGATTTTAACTACAGTTAAAGTTAATCATTGATTAAGGTCTTAACGGCCGATTAAAAAGGTTGGTGCAATCGGCCATTAATGTTGTCAACAAACGAATGTGATGTGTTATGTGTAGCCGAACACTGGCAACGAGCTGAGGCACTGCAAGTTCTTAATATCCAAGTGAGCACAAAAGTCAGAAAGATGTCTTTATGAAGTCTTTTTTCTGGCATCTTTCTGAATGTAAATATGACATCATTAAGACATCTTTTTTAAGAAGTCAGAAATAAGAGTTCTTAAAGACATCTTAAATATGAATTCAAAAAAATCTTTGAGAAAATTATCAAATTATCAAAATTAAAATTCTTGAGCAGTCTTCCACTTAGTTTCATCACTTTTTAACTTTTCCCTAGATATCCTTTTTCGCTCGGCAGAATTCATCTAAAAATGGAAATAGCAATTACACTTATAAAAAAAGCATAGTATCGGGTGAGAAAAAGGTTAGAAATGTTTAGAACAGTCTATAACAAGTTTTAAAAGTCACAGTGACTGGTGGGACAAAAATGAAAACCACCTCTCACACACCCCTTAACACCTTGCACCAGAATAATATGCTAAAAAGTACAACAATTAGCCAATTCTTACTTTCCAAGAAGTCACATTTTAATACAACCAATTTTGAGGTTAGAAATACAACTTTTGTATGTTTTCGTGTGACTGGCGGGACATGCTACATGCCCATTATATTTACGAGTTTTAGAGAAAAATTCTTACTTTTTCCATTGTATTTTTATATCAAATTAAAATTTAAGAAATGCTCTTCACTCTCCGACTCCATTTGCTTGAAAATGTTAAAACAAAATAGTCGAAAACAGTGTTGCCAACATGATGCAGAAAATTATACAACTTATTCGGAACTAAACAACAACTTCTCATAGTGAAAAAAATACTTTCTCTATTTTTTTTCGAAACAATTTTTACAGACCATGTAAATTTAACTAATATACATTTCGTTAAGAATAAATTGGTATTAATCATAGCAATTTAAAAAAATAACTCATTTTCCCATTTCCCGTGGAATGCCCCAAAGATATCTTATGCGTCGATTTAGGAGCTGTTTAAGACTTCATGATGTCTTAAAGAATTCATATTTCTGACTTCAGAATTAGCTCATATTTCTGATGTCTTAAAATAATACCCTCTAAATATATTCTTATTTTTTCTATAGAAACCACTAACAAAAATAATTTAAACAATATTAGGACATCTAAATGAATTCGTAAAGAAGTCTTATTTAAGATATCAGAAATATGATGTCTTAAACAGTTCTTATTTCTGACTACTTTATGAATTCGTATTTCTGATGTCTTAAACAGTTCTTACTTCTGACTACTTTTTGAACTCATATTTCTGATGTCTTAATAGTTCTTATTTCTGACTACTTTATGAATTCATATTTCTGATGTCTTAAACAGTTCTAATTTCTGACCACTTTATGAACTCATTTTTCTGATGTCTTAAACAGTTCTTATTTCTGAATACATTATGAATTCATATTTCTGATGTCTTAAACAGTTCTTATTTATGATTGTTTTATGAACTCATATTTTGGATGTCTTAAAACAGCTCTTATTTCTGACTACTTTTTGAACTTATTTTTCTGATGTCTTAAACAGTTCTTATTTCTGAATACATTATGAATTCATATTTCTGATGTCTTAAACAGTTCTTATTTATGATTGTTTTATGAACTCATATTTTGGATGTCTTAAAACAGCTCTTATTTCTGACTACTTTTTGAATTCATTTTTCTGATGTCTTAAACAGTTCTTATTTCTGACTACTTTTTGAACTCATATTTCTGATGTCTTAAACAGCTCTTATTTCTGACTTCATTATTAAGACATCTTAATTAGTTCATATTTTGGATGTAAGAAAAAAACAAAAAACAAACAAACAATGTATAATATTAAAATTAAAATTTTTTTGACAACGTTAACAACATAATGCCTAAAAGAAAAGTACTTCAAGACTTATTCAAAAGTCAAAAAAATAGAAGATTAAAATAGGAGAGAAATTTGGCACAAGGTGGAAATGATGGTGATGGTGATACTAAACAAAAATAAAATATGGTAGCTTAAAGAAAATTATTTCAAGTGACAATGAATTGAAAGAAGTGAATTTATGATAGTGTTAATTTAAGAAGGTATGATAATAATTTGTGGTTTGATGGATGTATGGAATGGTTAGTTAGTGTTTTTGATTGTTTCTATTGTGAATAGTGTACAAATTGTGACATTCCTAATAAAATACTGGAGTAAATTTAATCTTAAATGTTAATTTTTAAATACATTTAATATACGTTGTACATAATATATACAATTATGTAAATAAATAAAATTAACTAAATTAATTATATTTCTCTTTAATAAAAATATTTAAATTTTTTTAAAAAAATGCCGTTAGCTGTTATGGTCAATTTTAGTTAAAATCGACATATTGGTCATTGTTGACTGAAATAAGTTCTTAACAATTGTGAGTTCCGCGGTCTAATATTTTTTTCTTGTTTTTATTAAGTCTCCCCAAGAGCCCAGAACTAATTAAATTTTTTTAAAAAAATTCCGTTAGTTGTTTTGGCCAATTTTAGTTAAAATCACCATATTGGTTATTGTTGACTGAAATAAGTTCTTAACAATTGTGAGTTCCGCGGTCTAATATTTTTTTCTTGTTTTTATTAAGTCTCCCCAAGAGTCTAGAACTATTTAAAATTTTTTAAAAAAATGCCGTTAATTGTTATAGTCAATTTTAGTTAAGATGTCACATATTGGTCATTGTTTACTGAAATAAGTTCTTAACAATTGTGAGTTCCGCAGTCTAATATTTTTTTCTTGTTTTTATTAAGTCTCCCCATGAGTCTAGAACTAATTAAATTTTTTTTAAAAAATGCCGTTAGCTGTTTTGGCCAATTTTAGTTTAGTTTCACATATTGGTCATTGTTGACTGAAATAAGTTCTTAACAATTGTGAGTTCCGCGGTCTAATATTTTTTTCTTGTTTTTATTAAGTCTCCCCAAGAGTCTAGAACTAATTAAATTTTTTTAAAAAAATGCCGTTAGTTGTTTTGGCCAATTTTAGTTAAAATCACCATATTGGTTATTGTTGACTGAAATAAGTTCTTAACAATTGTGAGTTCCGCGGTCTAATATTTTTTTCTTGTTTTTATTAAGTCTCCCCAAGAGTCTAGAACTATTTAAAATTTTTTAAAAAAATGCCGTTAGTTGTTATAGTCAATTTTAGTTAAGATGTCACATATTGGTCATTGTTTACTGAAATAAGTTCTTAACAATTGTGAGGTCCGCGGTCTAATATTTTTTTCTTGTTTTTATTTAGTCTCCCCAAGAGTCTAGAACTATTTAAAATTTTTTAGAAAAATGCCGTTAATTGTTATAGTCAATTTTAGTTAAGATGTCACATATTGGTCATTGTTTACTGAAATAAGTTCTTAACAATTGTGAGTTCCGCGATCTAATATTTTTTTTTTGTTTTTATTAAGTCTCCCCAAGAGTCTAGAACTATTTAAAATTTTTTAAAAAAATGCCGTTAATTGTTATAATCAATTTTAGTTAAAATGTCACATATTGGTCATTGTTGACTGAAATAAGTTCTTAACATTTGTGAGTTCCGCTGTCTAATATTTTTTTCTTGTTTTTATTAAGTCTCCCCAAGAGTCTAGAACTATTTAAAATTTTTTAGAAAAATGCCGTTAATTGTTATAGTCAATTTTAGTTAAGATGTCACATATTGGTCATTGTTTACTGAAATAAGTTCTTAACAATTGTGAGTTCCGCGGTCTAATATTTTTTTCTTGTTTTTATTAAGTTTCCGATATGTCCATCCACAACGGTACTTCACTACAGCTGCTGCTGCTAGCTTCAGCGACATTATTTAATAATATTATATCATAACATAATCTTCAATTTCTTGTTTACTTAAAAATTCAATAAAAAAAAAAAAATTCTTCATTACATTAGCTTAGAAAATCTGTTTAATTTACATTTTTTAACATGAGATAGAACCATGCTAATTATAATGCAATAAATGAGAAACAAAACTCTATACATGTATGTGTGTTATAACACATGTATGTGAATATACTTCACTTGTTCTCACAAAATTCTTTAATAAAAAAGTGAAATATTTTTATGCTTCATAAAGAACTGAGATAGAAATACAAATTACTTATTACAATGACAAAGAGAGCAAAATAAGGCAATAGTGAAAATTACGATTTTCTCGAAAACTACTTAACATAGAAAGAAAATTATAAGAACATTTTCTTCATAATTTTTTTTTTCCTTTTCAACGATGTAAAAATCGAACTGTCTTATGATAGGATCGAATGATAAAAAATGGCCAGAAAACCTACTTCTGGGCATCCGACGTGTCTGGTTAAGGAACTTAGCCAAGCCAATTCAGAATCCAGTCCGCACACAAAATTTCATAAGCGTTAGACGTTTCGTTCGAGAGTTATCGTGGGAACACATAAATATATATATATATATATATATATATATATATATATATATATATATATATATATATATATATATATATATAAATTTTAGTGAATATCATTTTCGTATTCTAGGGACCTTAAAACAGATTTCTGCCATAGTCCCGGACTCAGATTGCGTCATGAGACCTACTGTAATAGCTGAATTTCGAGTTTTCGAAATTCGCTAAAACATTAATATATTAAAAATTTACGCGAGAATGGTCACTTTATTACAGTAATCAAAAATTTTGGAAAGCGTCCCTGGTTTTTAAAAAAATTACAAAAATAATGTAATTTTTTGCTCTATGGTAAATTGGGGTACCTCCAACTTAATCTCAATGTCACATCCTCATTATTTCCTCTTAAAAAAATAAAAACAATTAAAAGTTTGTAGTCTTCCTTTTTCAGATATTCAAAATAACTAAAATTTCGATTAAACAAGAATTCTTTCATTAGAGCACCAAAATAAATAGTTTTTAGAAGAAGTTTTAAAAACAAAAAGTAACACTGTTTGAAGACGTTAATTTAAATTGATGTTCTAATATTTTTTATTCAACTTCAACCCATAGTTATTGTTGTTACCCGAAAAAATAATTATTCTACTATATTTTAAGAAAGATATCTATTCCGATTTATGTTTAGTGTTTTTAAACCAAACTCATGAGTAACATTTTTCCTTGTGTCCCTATTCACCCGCCTTTCTGGATTCATTCCAGTCTAGAGTAATGGTCTCTAAAAAATATTGATACTGAATACGTATGTACCAATGTACCATACAATAAATATTTATTACCAATAAATTACAAACTATTTATTACCACCGACACTTTGTAGGTTGTAAAAGGTGTTAACAAATATGCCGATTTGCTTCAAAAAAAAAAAAAAACTGTACTTCATCTAGGTATGATACACATATTATCTATAAAAAGTTTGTGCAAAAATTCAGTCAAACAAAAGTTTGTGTAATGTGGACGTGCTATTTGTACAAAGAAAATTTTGTGTAGTGTGGACGGGCTATTATGGTGCTCGTAGAACCCTACATGCATATATATAATACTTATGCACTGGGGGGGGGGAGGAAAGTAGAAAATCGGGAAAAGTCCAAAATTGAACATTGTGGTACAACTCGAAAACGCAAAGCTACCTTGACCTAATATTGCAGCTATAGAATACATCTTCAAGGGCGAACCCTAGCATAGCACCCCTGACCCAGGTTGGACCTTAGGCAGATTCACCTATCTTATCCGAAGACGTCCTTTCTGTAGTATTCAGAGCTTTCTGGTGGATTGTAAACTGTTAATTTAAAATTTATCCAGTATGTTTCTGATCACTTATTTTCGATTACTTTTACATTTTTTTTTAAATATATTTTTAACAAAAAAGGATAGACCGCCTGAATGTCTACCCTTCGTTTTAGTTTTTACCCTAATCTTATGGTATGAAATGAAATTCTTCATATTGATATGATCCTTTTCAGATAACCAAGTTTCTTCCAAACCTACAACATCAAAATTATTTAAATAACTATTAAACTCTAAATTACCTACCTTATTTTTGTTAGACCGTCGATATTCCAAATTAATATATTTAATTTTCTATTTAGTTTTTTGACATAATTATTAGTTTTAGTTCTTTTGTTTTTTTTGTGGTGTTTGAGGACTTTCATGCGGACTTTCATATTGTTCATCTTTATTGATTTCCAACTGCTGTGAGTTATATATTACTCTCTCAATACTGACATATTCATTTTTTATAATGTATGCCGTTTTGCCTTCTGCCCTAGCCTGTCTGACAATTTCTCCAAGCTTTTTTCTTTCTTCTTTTTTTTTAGGTGTCAAATCATTTGAAATTCTAACTGTTTCGTTTTTGAGTTTCTTTATATTTTTAAATATCTCTAGTTTTTTGGCTCTGATATTAAATCTTACAAATGTCGGACGACTATAGTTCTAGCGCAGGTAGACAAAAGTATTTAAGCCCATTTTTGATTTTGTTTTTAATTTTATAATAAGGACAAAATGACTGTCTCAAAAGGGCAAAATGCATAATGTGAATCAAAACCACAAGGGCAAAATTCAATTCCAACCCTAACACCATTTTTTATGCACTTGTTATAGGTCAGTCATATTTAACACTAGAAATCGCTAAAATCACAAACTAATGGCTAGTTCTGATTTTTTGATGTTTTTAGTACTTTATAACCAAGTTTGCAGCTTCGAAAGACCTGTGCTAACTTTGCAGCACTCGAAAAACCGCGAAATCTTCGCACTGTTTTTGGTATTCTCAAAATAAGTCCTAAATTACGCCTTTAATTATAAAAAAAAAAAAAAAAAACAATCTATACGTTTTTAAAGTAGACTAAAATTGCTATGATTTGAGACCAGAACCAGCTCTGTACGTTCAATACTTACCGAGACACAGCTCTCTAAAAATTGACAATTTTTTCCAAAAATATGAAATTTCAAGATTTGGTAAATTTTTGACGGTGATATCGGAGAAAATACTCATTTTACGGGTAAAATCATAAAAGTAGGTTGTAGCAAATGTCATTAGTTTTAATTTAAGCAAATAATGACGTCCATAATTAAAGTTTAGTCACAAATTTTAAAAATCCAAAAAATTGGGAAATGCATTTGTTTTGTACATAATTTAGTTCCATTTCCACTAACAAACAAACTGTTAGCCATCATTAGTGGCATCGTTGAGGCCCCTGAGGTTAATTACCACATGGCTAGAGAAATGGGAATTGAAGGTGCCAAACAGATCACGGGCAACTCATTTGGAGAGGTTTCTTTTAAGCGAAAAGACAAAGTGCAAACTTTGGCATCGATGAGCACTTCCATCAAAGTAAGAGACAAACGTGTGAATATAGAGCCACTGGCAATATTCCGGCGTTTGTGTATTATCAAGCAGTCGGACAACGAGTTTAAGGAACATTTTAAGTACGAGTTGGGTCCATACCCCACGTCATTATTCACAGAAGAGGGTATTTGCAAGGGAATGAAATCAACGTTCTACTCAGTTTTCACTCCGCTCCCTCATAGTATCTCAATAGGATCCAGCACGTTTGTTGGGGTAGATGGGGGTTACTTACTGCACAAGATGATATAGCATCGTAACTACTCCGTGAAGGATATCGTCGCAGAGTACGTCAGGTACACCATCAATCATTTCAGACGGAACGTTGCTGTGGTCTTTGACGGATATCCTGAGGATGGGGCAGAGAAGAACACAAAAACTGCCGAACACGTAAGGCGCTGTGGTTCTCTGCAGTGTAACGAAGTCATCTTTGAAGAGTCAACCATAATCAAAATGGCCCAGGAGAAGTTATTGACCAACGACAGCAACAAACAACGACTGATTGCTCTGATATGCTCCGCGTTCCAAAGCCAGGGAATTGAGACAAAGCAGGCAGTCGAGGATGCTGACTGCGACCTTGACAAGAGCACCTCTTTTCAATCAGTGCTAATCATTAGACAGGATATGGACCTCCTTGTCCTTCTCAATGGTTTGGAATCGGCTGTGAAGAATGTTCATTTCCAGAAAAGTGGCAGTGATGACTCTGGCCCCTTACAATATTCCTCAACCTCATTCAATCGTGGAGATTTGGATGTCCCTCCAGGATTCGAGTTGTTTCTCCACGCCTTCATTGGGCACGACACCACCTCTGCCGTTTTCTGGCATGGGAAAAACAAACTGTGGAGCACAATTCAGAAAAACGTTGAACTCATCGCCAGAGCTGAAGTGTTTCTCCAACCTGGTTCAGCCTACCAAGCCATCGCAGATGCCGGAGCGAAGTGCCTAGTAGCTCTGTATGGAGGAAACTATACTGAAGATACCCTCCACAGCCTGCGCTACAAAAAATTTGTACAAACAGCCGCCTTTGCTAAGGCTGACCTCACCCATTTGCCTCCAACGGAAAATGTTGCGACATTGCACGCTTACCGAACTCATCACCAAGTTTAGAAGTGGTTTGGGGTGGAAAAAGATGCCACTCAATGGGGATGGAAACAGACCGAACAGGGGCCCATTCCAACAACAATGATGAGCGAAGTGGCGCCCTCCTCCCTTTCGAAATTTTTATCATGCGGGTGCAAGAAAGGCTGTAGCGGAGGCGGCTGTTCCTGCGTAAAAGCAGGTCTCAACTGCTCGGCACTCTGCAAATTTTGCTCCGGTGTCTCTTGCCATAACGTCGCTAAGCTTCAAATTGCCGAAGAAAGAGAAAACGACGTCGACAACTATGTGCCAATTTTTCAGGCTGAATCAGACAATTTTTGTGAACCACCCACGAAGCGTTCAAAATGATCAACTCTTACCAAAAATAATGTAATGTCCTTGTAATGCCTTGTAAATATGCTTAACAAATATTTACAAACTATACCCTAAAACCATTTGAGAACTAAACAGACCAAAATTGCGAAAAATGTATTTTTCCGATTTTTTTGATTTTTAAGATTTCTGAATAAACTATTTGGCCTACAGACGTCGTTCTTTGCTTAAATTAAAGCTAATGACATTTACTACAACTTCTTTTTATGATTTTACCCGTAAAATGAGTATGTTGTCCGATATCAGGGTCGAAAATTTACCAAATCTTGAAATTTAACTTTTTTGGAAAAAATTGTCAATTTTTGGAGAACTGTGTCTCGGTAAGTATTTAACCTACGGAGCTTGTTTTGGTCTCAAATCATAGTAATTTTAGTTTTCTTTAAAAACGTATAGATTGTATTTTTTTATTAAAGGCGTAGTTTAAGACTTATATTGAGAAAACCAAAAACAGTGCGAAAATTTTGCGGTTTTTCGATTGCTGCAAAGTTAGCACAGGTCTTTCGAAGCTGCAAACTTGGACATACGCTACTGATAGAGGTCCTAACAACATATTAAAAAATCAGAACTAGCCGTCAGTTTGCGATTTTTATTTTCGGTATGACTGACCTATTATCAAAAAAATTCTTTTCAAAAACTAACAAAAAAAGTTAAGGTGTCTTAAAATCAATACCTATAAATAAAATAAAAAGGTCTGTCTGTGATTTTCGAATTTTTAGGTATTAATATGTTTTTCAGTTAGCAAATTCGACATATATAGGAAATCTAACTTTAAAAAAATTTTTGTCTGTCTGTTTGTACGAACCGATTTAACTCAAAAACTACTGAAGCTATTGAGTTGAAATTTACAGGGAATATAGATATTAACTTCCCGATCAATCTTAACCACATTTTAATGTGATCTTCCAAATGGTTATGTACAGGATGATTCAAAAAGAATCTCCATTATAAGTTTATGGTCTTCTAAATAAAGTAGATTTTTGAAAATTTGGTTTTAGAAGTTTCCAAATATGAAGATTTTTTAATTAAAATATTTCTAGCTTGCTGCCACTTCCGGTTATGCCGGAAATTGACACCAACTTGGCTATTTTAAGTGTTTTTAACAACAAATTTGAATTCGCTGGGAATTATTATTAATATTCTATCTGACAGTGGCATTTCAGCTCCCTTGACATGATACAGGGTGGTCACGTAAAGCATTTTTTAAATATTTTTTTGTTTATTGTGAAAAACTTTTTTTAAATGAACCACCTATATCTTTTATTATAACTATGTAAAAAAATGTAAACTCTTACACCTATTCTTACACCTAAAACTGATATTTTGGAAGTTACATCGAATTTATATAATAAAATGATAAGTTAGGTTTTCCATGGGCACGGTTGATACAAAAACCACTGGACAGATTTTAGTGAAACATTGTTGTGATAAATTTATTCCTTAGATGTTTCATCATCTCAGCATCTCCAGTCAGAATCTTCACGATATTCATTATGGAGGTTGATATATTCACGACAAAATGTGATATACCTATCAAAAATACTCATTTAATAATAAACGGAAACAAAAGAAAGGAAAACAATAGATTACCTAGGTTAGGATAAAAATAATATTCAAAAATTTAAAGACTAACTTCAGAACTTTTTAAATAAAATTTCACTTTAGAAGAGGATTGTAGTAAAGCCTAATTACGAAGTAACTGAACGTAATTTTGAAAAATCCACCAGGGTTTTCGGATCTCGAAAAGAATCCAAAATTCAGTTAATTCTAAAACCATAAATATGGGGAGTCTATGAAAGGATTTCAAAGGCTGAAAATTAAATATATATTATTATGGTTGTTGTCGAGTCGTTTGCCGAGCGGAGCGAAGCATTACATGGAATTAACCTTTTATAGAATTTTAAACTATTGGGCGAACGAGGCGAAGCACTTTAAGGAGCTCATTTTGAATTAAATTTGTCTGGTTTGTTTCGGAATAACTAATTTTAAGTAGCTTATTACTCATAGTTAACGTAATTTTACACGAATGAAACTGGAGGGCATAGTTGTCAGAAATAAATTAATGAATACATGTTTCAACACTTTTTGAAAATTAATCCTGTAAAGAGTAAAATAGGAAGTAAACGCAAAAAATGGAGGAGGTCAAAGTTTACATTTTTGACGCCTACTGTTCTGGCGTCTCCAACAATGAATGAGTTATTTTAGGAAATATTCAAGCATAATGCAAGCAGACTTAGGGGGATTTAAATTTTCCAATAGGATAAGGAAGGATACTTATTTAGAGTAAAGTGTACAAATATTAGCTATATATTTGAGTATTTTAAGTCAACATATTTTTTTTACTTCTATACCAAATTCGTTGACATCTCCTTGCTAGGCTTACTTTAGTTTTTTAGTCTATGTTATATCTACACACACCGGCAGAATTAGCGGAACATACAAAAAATCTGTAAAAATCAAACAAACCATTTAATTTCAAGAAAATATTAATCTTATTTGATTATTCACTTAAAATTAGATGTTCACAAGTCGATAGATCTTTATTTTCGGTAGCAGAGCAAGTAACCATATAAAATGGCAAATTTTTGGAATCTTATGTCGTCTAAGAATAATTTAAGTTAAAGATTATTTAACAAATAGAAAGGGGAACACAGCATTTTAATCGCGCCTGGTTCCTCCCGTGCTTTTATCAAAGCTTGCATTCGTTTTTCTATACTCAGAATGATGTAATCTATAGTTTCCTGGGACAATCTTTGCCATCCTTCAATTACAGCAGTTTGAAGCTCGACCACATTGAGAAGAAACGGCATTTGAATTCGAAAGTGACAGACCTCTTAAAAAGAATTGCGTCAATAATAAATAAAAACAATTCTATGGTAAGTCAATTGATTCGTTACTTCAATATTATTTTAAGTAAAAGTGAAAAAAAACCGCCAACTTTGTTTAATAAATAGGTTTTTATATTTTTTTTATGTTCCGCTAATTATGCCGGTGTGTGTATATCTGAAGAAATGACAAATTAGTTTTTGAAAATTTCCAGTTGTTCCTAGATAACTAGCCAAAAGTAATTCTCATAAATAAAGCTTATCAAAACTTATGATAAGAAAATAGGGGCAAAAATTTTAGCGAACTACCCACTAAGAATTACCTTTACTGAATTACGAAATTCACGCCAGCGAAGCCGCGGGTAACAGCTAGTTCTTAATAAAATAATAAATAAGTACATAGTTTAATTAAATTGGAAATGTATTTTTATGGCAACAACTACCCGCTAAAACTAGTTATAGTCCAAGAGCCAGTGGTCGGCTACCTGTATGTATTTAACCAGACCTAGATTTTTGTGCAGTGACTCCCCTATACCTACCATACATGAAATGGTGACTCGCTAAGCCCAGCGCGGTTTTCGATAATACGATTTTGATAATATGATTTTGATAATACAAAAATTTTTGATTATACGTCATTTAGATTTACTTCCATTTTTGTAATTTATTTAAACTTGACAATTTTTTAAAATTGACTATTTTTATATTTTTAAATAAAAAGTAACCAAACAGTAGTCAACAAAAATTTCAGTGTTGGAAATTAATAAATGATGTATATATTTTTCAATATTTTTGTAATTCTGCGTTTCTAAGATTGCAATAAACAATAGTCAGCAAGATAGTATACGATTTCAGTAATGTGTACGGTGTCGTAATTTTTGTCATAATAAGCAATCTTTAAAATAATTAAGTATAGTTGCGATAGATTGATTTTATTTTTTATTTCATTGAATTTGAATTTATGAGTTGAATTTATTGTCTCTGTTAAATTTTGTAGATTCAATTCACACTTTAGGTTATACCGTTTTATTAGTTTTATAATTATTGTTTTTATTTTCCCTTAAAGTCCTCGTAACAACTATTATTTCACACTCGTTCTTAATTTATTGTAGCTATTAAAAAGTAGATTTGATCTTTTAATAGAATTCAAAAAAACTCAAATTTTAACAAATTTTCAGAGAACTTTTCACACACGTTTACAATTTATACACGTCACACATATAGTCCATTATTAAATAATTAACATTTAAAATGTTTCCTCGTTAGTAAAAATCCGTATCATCTATACTAGAAAATATGTAAATGTTTTCTTTGCGTGTCGGTTTTATTTTTATTAATGTTCAAAATTTTTAGTTGTATCCCAAATCCCACACTTAAACGTATACTGATCTAAATTTTAAAAGGTCTTGTTTCACATGTATGTATTAATTGTATTATAATAAACACATCTCTGTCTCATGGACTCATGTTTTAAAATTAAAATTAACCAGATTTTTTAAGCTTATGTAATGGAGATATTTTTTTACTGAATTTTAAATGAACAAGATATTGAAATCTATGTCATGATATAATATTACTAAATATTATAAATAAATAACAATATGTTTGTATGCCTGGTAAAAGATTTTAAATGGATCGATTTTGAAAATTTTCTCACTAATAATCATTAATATTAGAAAGTTGAACAATTTTAAACGGATTTAAGGTATCTTATGTGAGATCCGTCAGGGCACTGGGGACATAAGAACGCCAAAAATCAATTACCCGATCGGTTTTGAAAATTTTTTCACCGTTAGTAAGTTAAAGTATTTGAACTAATTAAGTTATTAAATGATGTACGCTAGAACCGCACGGACTGCCATAAGTAATGCGAGGATTCATAGTGCAGGTAATAAATTATCCTGTCAAAAATTGCCGGAAAAACGTTTCACCATTCGTTAGAAGCGGCACATAATTTATCTATTTTTCATAAGTACATTTATAATTTTTTTCTAAATGCACTCTATAGTTTGTGTGGCACGAACTAAAGAGGTACTCTACAAATATATTTTGTTTTGAAAACAATTAAATTTCCTATAAATAACATAGTCGCTCAATTTAAGTTTGTAACATCGCTCGCGCGACGAACGAACACAGTTTAATTTGATCAACTGCATGTGAGTTATGTAAACATCTAACTGAAGAAAAAATTTTTTTCCATACACTAAAACTACAAATCATCCTGTCAAAAAATTGAATTGTTGAAAAAACATATATGAGAGGAGCGTGTCTTGTAAATTTTTATTCCTTGTACAAAGATACAGATAAATTAAAACTATTAGATAATTCGATTTCACCACTGGGTTGGTCATCGAATAGATGCTTGAATAGCGAAATCTGGCAAAAGTTCTAGAATATTCTTTCAATAATCAGAAAAGACATAAAAAATCCTTAATCAATGGATTGACCAACGAAAAAGTAACCAAGTACCGATATTTAGAATAAGTTCTAGAATATTCTTTTTGGAAATTAGAAAAAATATCGAATAACTAATTTCACCACCAAATTTTTCATCGAAAAGCGATCAATTAACGGAATTTGGCAAAGGTTCGAGAATATTCTATTCTGAAAATAGAAAATATATCCAAAAACCGACTTCACCATTGGTTTGGGCATCAAAAAAGTGTCCAAATAGCAGAATTCGTCAAAAGTTGATTTCACCATCGGATTAGTTAGTTAAAAAGGATCCATGTAGCGAAATTTAACGAAAGTTCGAGAATGTTCTATCTGGATATCAGCAAGGATATCGAAAAATTTACTTCACCATTTGTTTAGTCATCGAAAAACAAGTTAAATACAGGTGAAAACATTTGACAAAAGTTTCTATTCGAAAGTTAATAAAGATGTCGAAAAACCAATATCACTATTAGAAGAATTATTGAAATAGAAGCTAAATAAAGATATTTAACAAAAGTTTTAGAATGCTCTGCTCGAGAACTAGCAAAGATAAAGAATTATTTATCATAAACTGGTCATAATTGATGAATTTAGGGTCCATTAGTCCCATTGATTTGGTCAACGATAGTATATTTTTAAAGAAATGACAAATCGTTATTTTTCGCAATCGTAAACTTTAATCGTAAATATCTCCTAAACGGTGCGTCACAGCTCAAAAATAACGAAATTTTTGAAGGTTTAAGCGAAGCAAGTTGTGGGTATTCCGAACGTATTGCGACTATCAAAACCTACTTTTCGTTATCGAAAATTATCGATACCGCGTAACTTGTCATAAATTGGTTATAACTAGTTAATTTAGACTGTTAGTCCCATTCCTCTGGTCAGTAACCGAACAATTTTATAAAAAACTACTTTTCGTTAACTTTCGCTATCGAAAACTTTAATCGTAAATATCTCCTAAACGGTGCGTCGTAGCCCAAAAATAACGAAATTTTTGAAGGTTTAAACGAAGCAAGTTGTGGGTATTCCGAACGTATTGCGACTGTCAAAACCTACTTTTCGCTATCGAAAATTATCGATACCGCGTAACTTGTCATAAATTGGTTATAACTAGTTAATTTAGGCTCTTTTAGTCCCACTGATCTGGTCAGTAACAGAACAATTATTTTAAAAACTACTTTTCGTTAACTTACGCTATCGAAAACTTTAATCGTAAATATCTCCTAAACGGTGCGTCGTAGCTCAAAAATAACGAAATTTTTGAAGGCTTAAGCGAAGCAAGTTGTGGGTATTCCGAACATATTGCTACTGTTAAAACCTACTTTTCGTTATCAAAAATTATCGATATCGAAAATAACGATATTTCCAAAATGGATGATATAAGGAATGGAAGTATCTTTTCAAATATATAACATCTACTGTAAATTATACTTATTTTTCGTTAGTAAAATCTTTTGATCGAAAACAGATTGCAAATAGTATCCAATTTTTTTAAACTTATGGTTGTGATTTTTTTATAACAACTACAACTAAAAACTAAATTAGGGTAGACTGGGTACGGATGTAACAAAGGACGGTTGTAACAACGTGAATATCTTGCAAACCAACATAGGTAGAGAGTGGGGCACAACGTAGGAAAGAAGCGGGAGACGTGTTGGAACAGATTCACAGTGTTGTGCAGTATGCGGTGCGCGGTGGTCTTGTGAAGGTGCCTTTATTGCTTTTTCAACACTCAAAGTAAGTATTTTCGACTAAAGTTTTTTTCTGTTTTTTTGTTTATTATAAGAGTTAGAGGATTCAGCGTTTTATTTTGACTGAAGTGCTTACTTAAGAACAGAAGATAACACTTATTTTTTAAATAAAATCATTAATGGCGTTGTTGTGCACATTATTCTATCAAAATGGTGGATGGGGACGATTGTAACAATTATAGTGGGTACAATTGTAACAATATTTAAGATTGCTTTTGTAATGTTTTAGATGCCGAGGGAACGTGTACGGAAGACTGTGAGAGGTCAGTCTAACATATCACAGTATCAAGCAGCGTACGATGAAGTCAAAGCAGGCAGCTCACTGACCCCGAGTACACACTGAGGCGAACATTGTTAGCTAACACAGTTCGCTAACATTGTTCACTAACATGTTCGTTTGATTTCTGTTGTACTAACATTTTTAAATAACATTTTTGTTAAAAAAAATGTTATTTAGCGTGTTATTATGTTTCCCATTGACGAGCGGTAAACTTCAAAGAGTTTGAATGTTAGCTAACATTTTTTAATGAAACAAAATATTTGTTTTGTATTTGAACAAGTTTATTTTTTATTTTTTATGTATTTGTATAATTTATATTTGCTATAATTTTTATTAAGAGTTTTTATTTTTTTATTTTTTTATTTTTTGATGATTTGCGGTTTAATGAATATTTAAAAATCTGTTTTAGACATTCTGTAGAAGTTTCTGATTTTACTTGCATCTTGAATTTGCAAATTATTCTGTAATTCTAAAGCTATACAACATTATTGCAAAATACTTTTTATTCACCATTGACGCTTTTTTTTTTCTTCTTTATTTTGATATCCAAAATAGAGATATCGCTGAGAATTTTTATATCTTGTTCCCACCTATACCCGAAGTTAATTTGCCATTCCCCCCGAAGTTGATTTGCCAATCCTGAAAAAAAGTCAAATCCCGATAAGTCTCAGTTCCACCCGATTTATTCCCAAAGGAACTCGGTCCTTGCTTCGATTACCACCTTTAGTGCTAGTCCCAATCCCGTGAAAATTATATGTCCCCGTTCGTTTCTAAAAAAACTCAATCCTTTCTCGTTTCCTGGCCGATTGATATGTCCAATCAAAAATCACACTTACAATACCATAACGTCATCATCACTACTTGATATTTTTTTTATATCAATAATGAATAAAAACATGTAACAACAATAAAATACCAAATGTTCTAAAAAAATTGAAATTTCAGTGTGTACATTCATGTTAGCTAACTTTGTTAGTTAACAAATGTTCAGTAACATTGTTCGCTAACAAAAGTTAGCTAACATTCGTGTTAGCTAACAATGTTTGTCTCAGTGTGTACCCGGCATGAGAAAATCAGCAGAGAAACATGGAGTGAACTATGGTTCCCTATTGCGTTATGTACGAAAACGAGATGCGGTTCGTGAAAATGAGAGAGAGAATGACGTCACGATGGGTTACAAGGCTCACAATCGTGTATTTAACGAAAAACAGGAAAGAGAACTTTCTAAATATTTAGTACGTTGTGCTGACATATATTTTGGTCTTTCGCCAAAAGAGGTAAGAAAACTGGCTTATGAACTCACAGTTAAATATAATTTATCACCGCCATCGACATGGATTGAAAATAAAATGGCTGGAGAGGAATGGTTCCGCTCTTTTATGAAAAGAAACCATGATTTGTCCGTCCGTGCAGCACAGGCCACCAGCCTTTCGAGAGCAACTAGTTTTAATAAAACTAATGTTGATGCGTTCTATGATAACTTGGCTGTTGTGATGGACCGCTACAATTTTGAACCCCAAGACATATATAATGCGGACGAAACCGGTATCACCACTGTGCAAAAGCCAGATAGAGTGGTAGCAAGGCGTGGTGCCCGTCAAGTTGGAGCATTAACATCAGCAGAAAGGGGTACCTTAGTAACAGTAGCATTTGCTGCAAATGCTCTAGGAAATGTACTACCACCTTTTTTTGTATTTCCACGTGTGCGATATCAAGACCATTTTATTCGAGATGGACCAGTGGGATCGTCTGGTACTGCTAACCCTTCAGGTTGGATGCAGGATGAAAGTTTTCTTGCTTTTCTTGAACATTTTAAAAAATATTCAAATGCATCACCTTCGCATAAAATTTTACTTGTTCTGGATAACCATTCTTCCCATATACATATTAATTCATTAGATTTCTGTAAAGAAAATGGTATTGTATTACTTTCATTTCCACCTCATTGCTCTCATAGGCTCCAACCTCTTGATAGATCAGCATTTGGGCCTTTTAAAAAAGCTGTGAATTCAACTTGTGATGCGTGGATGAGAAACCATCCCGGAAAGACAATGTCTATTTATGACATTCCAGGAATTGTGGCAACTGCAATTCCACTTGCCCTTACTCCCAGTAATATCCAAGCTGGGTTTCGCAAAACGGGTATATATCCCTTTAACAGAGATTTGTTTACTGAACTGGATTTTGCACCCGCTTTTGTAACAGATAGACCAAAGCCAGAAAAAACAACTGAATCAATAGATATACCAACGCAGGAAAAAACTCCACCACTTTCACCCCCTATACTAAATGAGTCATCCATTTCTAATAGAGAAAATCAGACCAATCCTGAACCTGTAACCATGACACTTAGCCTTCTGAACAACCAATAAGAGGGTATTGGAATGATATCGCAGCCTCCAACAACTCCACCCAGAATTCAAAATAACACTATTATTCAGTCAAGTAGAAGCTCTCAAGTTGAACTATATTTACAGATGCCAAGCACTAGTTCACAAACTGAATTTTCACCTGAATCTATCAGACCATTCCCAAAAGCCCCTCCAAGGAAAACATCACGTAAACTAAGGAAATCGACTATATATACAGACACACCCGAAAAGGATCAAATAAGAAAGGAATATGAAGAAAAATTGAAACGATCTAAAGCTAAGCAGGTTAAGAAAAGGATGGATGGACAAAATATGAAACAAAGAAGCAATCGCCAAAAAGAAAGATCTCTAGAAAGAAATTTTAATAAAAAAACCACAAATAAGAAGAAAGCTAACTCACCATCACCAGAATCTTCATCGTCAGAGGATGAAGAGTGTTACTGTATTGTATGTCTGTCACCATATTCGGGGAGCAGACCAAGAGAGAAATGGGTGCAATGTTTAAGTTGTAAGCTTTGGGCACACGAAGAGTGTACAAAAGGTGATTTACACTATGTTTGCCACAATTGCGAATCTGACTGATTCTTATATTTGATTTTCGAAGCATATTTTTTAAAATAATATTTTGTTTTTATAAAAGAGATGCCATAGTTATTTTATTTATATTTTTTGTAAAGAAATACTTTATATTATGATAGTTCCTACCGAGAGCATAAGACTGTTTAGGTTGTTTTGTTTAATTTTCTATATGGAATGTTGTTTTATTAATTATATTGATATCATTGTGTTGTGTTTTAGAAAGATATTTGCTTAGTCTAAATATTGTTGATTAATTTTTAGATTTTTGATAAGTAACTTGAATTGTTGTTAACAAAAAGGTTACTAATTATTAAGAATATAATAATAAATTTTGATAATAAATGATAACAGAAGAATGTAATAATTGATAAAGATAATAAAATTAATTATAAATCGATAAATGTCTTTCAATAATTCTTTGTTACAACTGACCCCACCTAGTGTTACAATCGCCCCTGGCACGTGGACGATTGTAACAATCTCCTACTTTGCATATGTATTAACCCTGTACAAAAACTATTCCATAAGTAGACACGAAAACTATTTTCATTCGAAGACAAATAAATCTCTTTCCCTTTGATATATCAGGGGTCTAATATCAAAGACAGCAAACTCCGTCATTTTTTGAAATTGAGATATTATAACGTCTGCTATAAGAATATGAATCACTAACGAATTAACAAAATTATTCAAACCAAAGACAGCAAAATCCCCTTAAAAACAGTGTTCAAATTTATGTGAAAATATCAAAAGCAGCAATCTCCAGCAGGGTACAAAACCAAAACAGCAAACTCCATCTCAACCAATCAGGAATAAGAGCGGCTAATTAAATAGTATGGTGGATTAAACGTTTTTGGTGGCATAAGTGTTCATTATTTCTTTCGTTTTAAATAGTTTTACATTTAGTAATATAACTTTTAAATAAAAATTCATAAAAATGGAATTTCGTTGTGCTCCAGTGAAAAAAAGTTTCGCTAGAAAACGAGCTAAGAACCCTGATAATTGGAAAGCAAATCAGGCTAAGTTATGCAGGTATGTAACATTTAAACCAGGGTTGGACTTCAGTGAGCGTTTGCAATAGGGATGGCGGTTTTTCAAAAATAATCGGTTTTCGTTTATTTCGGTTTATTTCGGTTTATTTTATGCTCGGTTTAACCTGACGCTTAAAAAAACGGTTAAATCGCTTAAAATAACCGGTTTCGGTTTTTTTCTTAAAACAACACTTAAAGGCAAAAATTTTTTATTTTATAATTATATTTATTTTTAAACGAATTTAACACCGTAAATACCAACAAAACTAAAAATTAAGCAATTTAACGAGAAGAATAACTATCAACTAACAAAAATGCAAAAGCAAAGTATTGCTTTTACACAACAAAGAGCTATAGAAAACACAAATTTAATTAAAAAAAAAATATAGAACTATTTGTCAATGTAATACGGTAAAACAAATTAACAAATAATTCATATATTTATTATGTAATTACTAAATATTCGATAGCGGTGAACGAAAATTTTATTCATTTTCCTAAATTTTTCATGATCTAGAAATTTTCAAAAATTCTAGTAAATTACTGATTAATAAGCCATTTTGAAAGGTGAATGAAATTTTGATAACAATATCTGGTAAATTTGCTTGTTGCTTTCCTCTTTGTTTTATTTACTTGAATCTTGGTGTTGGTCTGTCAGGTTGGACCGAGACATTAGAATTAGAGATTAGAATTGAATTTAGAGAAGTTAGAATAATAAATTAATTAATTATTATTATTTTTTTTTCTTTTTATAATAAAACAAATCACCCACTGAATGACTTAAATTTTTAATTTTTTTTAAAAAAATAAATTATCCGTTTTTATTTTCGGTTATTGACTAAAAAAAAATATCGGTAATAACCGAGTCAAAAAAATAACGGAAATAAACCGGTTAACCGGTTAAGGCAAAAAAACATTCGGTTTTTCTAACAATTTTGTATGAGAACCAAGGAATTTTTTTTATTTTATTTAAAAAAAAAAAATTATTAGTAAAAGGAATTGTACTTTGTTTATAACGTTTGTAAAGTTTATTAATTAACAATTATTTTTGTACTTTATGTAAAGAAATTTCAAATAAATAGTTGATTACTGAAATTTAAATAGCCGAGGTTTAAATTGTTAGTCCGGATCTGTTCGTTGCTGTGACGTTGCACAAAATTAGGATACTAACAAAAACAGCAATCTCCTCGGACATGCAAAACAAAAATAGCAAACTCCGTGCTTAAATATCAGAAACAGCAATATCCAAATTATTTCCTCCTATAAAACTGTAAGCACACTGTATTGTGCCTTTTTTTGCTACTTTCTTAAAATAAATGAATCTTTTATTGTTATAAAATCTTTTTAACCATGCTTTACAGCTCAGAACTCATACAGAACATTTTTCGTTTTTTAATGAGAAAGATATCGGTGGCAGTTTGCTGTCTTTGATATTAGACCCCTGATATAACTCATAGCTCTCAGATAAGTAAGTGCAATGTTATGGACAACTAAACGAAAATTGTTACATCCGTACCCAGTCTACCCTACTTATTAGTTAATACTAATAGTTGAATTTTTTAGTCATTAGTTGCAAAAAAATATTTTTTTCATTGGTTTTTTATTATTAATTGCAACCAACATCTAGGCATCTAGCCAGTATTGACTACTGTTTTGTTGAAAATTAATATGTGAATGAGGTGTGCTATATTTCAATGAAAGTAACATTTTCGTTTGTATAAACATAATAACAATTCAAATTTTTAAACGACTATAGATTTTAAAATTATAATTTATTGTCATTTTTTGACCCCCAGTACTTGTTTTTGCGCTCCTGGAAAAGGATTCAATTTTTTGACATAATGATTTATACTACACTACAATTCCTCGCTTTAGCCATAAGTTATATGAGATCCCTAGGACCCTGTTTTTACTGTTAGAGAGATAACTTTTTACTAAAATTATTTTAGAGGAATAAAGATTATGTTGTATGAGTTCCGTCAGGGTACACTGATCCCATAAATGTAAAAAATAAACTAACCGACTCATTTTGAAAATTTTTTCACTGTTAGAGAGCTAAAGTATTTTAGATAGACATAGATTACGTTATGCAAGGTCCGCCAGGATCCATGGGACCCATAAATGTCAAAAATAAACTAACTGATTTTGAAAATTTTTTCACTGTTAGAGATCTACACTATTTTAGATAGATATAAATTACCTTATGTAAGGTCCGCCAGCGTCCGTGGGATCTAAAAGTGTCAAAAATAAAATAACCGACCGATTTTGAAAATTTTTTCACTGCTAAAGAGGTAAGCTATTTTAGACTGATACAGATTACGTTATGCAAGATCTGCCAAGGTCCTTAGGACCCAAAAGTGTCAAAAATGAAATAAGTGACCGATTTTGAAAATTTTTTCACTGTTACAGAGGTAAATAATTTTAGATGGGTACTGTTAGAGAGCTAAACTATTTTAGATAGATATAGATTACGTTATGTAAGGTCCGACAGAGTCAATGGGACCCAAAAGTGTCAAAAATAAAATAACTGACCGATTTTGAAAATTTTTCACTATTACATAGGTAAATTTTGGATATGTACACGCTGTGTTATCTCAGATCTACAACTGTCATGCGGATGCAAATGCGGCACAAAGGGTCCTGAAAATACTTTTACTGTTAGAAAGGTAAAATATCCTAATAAGGTCTGCCCAGAATATACAGCCGAGTTGATTTTTTAATGAGGTCCACCGAGAAACACCAGAAATAAGCTACCGAACCGATTCTGAAAATTTTCTCACTGCTAGAGAACTAAAATAATTACAAGGAAAGATATCACAGGCCTGCAAAATTAAGGTCATAAAAAACTTTTTTAATGTTAATACGTGATCTTTATATTTTTTTGGGTGCTAAATCCAAATTTGAATTTCATTATTCTGTATCACCCACAGTTTTGTCACATTTTGGCTATGTCAGATTTAATGAAATATGCTAATATTCTATAGGAGTGGAAAAAAATAACTTGTACAAGACAAACAGAATTTTATTTTAACACATAAAATATATTTTTATTCCTAATACTAAGTTTGATGAAGATTTTAAGAGTCTATGGGCTTATATTTTCTTTCTCTCTTTTCTTTGAAGCTTCGGATGTGGCTTTTTCTTCTGTGTGCCGCTTGCTGACTTTCTCAGTGAAAGGACCAACAGTAATCTCCCATCATCCTGGTGTTCCAACGTCCCTGATAGCGTTTTTTCATTATCTTGATATCCTGGTGGAAACGTTCTCCTTGTTCCTCACTGACAGCTCCTAAATTGTCCAGAAAGTAGTCTAGCTGGCTGTTTAAAAATGAACCTTTAAGCTTGTTAATATCTCAAATTCTTGAAGCGATTAAGCATATTAGATACAATGGTTATATTATAGTCTGGGTCTTTTTTGTTACCCAAAAACTTGTTAACAGCTTCCTTGAAAGCAATCCAAGCCTCTTTCTTTTTCACTGTTATATGTAATTCAAACTCAGAGCCAAACATAATTTTTCCTATATCAGGGCCAATGAAGACGCCCTC
Source organism: Brachynemurus nebulosus (assembly GCA_035578155.1). Taxonomy (NCBI): domain Eukaryota; kingdom Metazoa; phylum Arthropoda; class Insecta; order Neuroptera; family Myrmeleontidae; genus Brachynemurus; species Brachynemurus nebulosus. The sequence goes on from JAPWDM010000001.1 coordinate 101,710,287, forward strand.
TTGTAACTTTGCTTCTGATAAATGCGGGAACTTTGAGCAAAGATATTGGAATTATAAGATATTATATTCATTTTAAAAGATATTGGATCGCTGGCTTTCGCATATTTAGTATTATATTGATTGCATTAATTTTCTGAGCTATTTTTTTGAATATAAAGGTTTATGATGTAAAATGTAGAGAAATGGTGGGTGATACAGCAATTTTATTGTTATTTTCAGATTCAGTACACTAAAATCCATAAAAATATGGTTAAAGTATTAAAAAAGTTTTTTAGTCGTTGGCCTGTGTATCCAACTGCATCTCTCAAAAATGTTTGAAACTTTGCTGGATTGTAGATCTTATCAAAACTAATCGCGAACCGTATTTCGTTCGTGCCCATAAGCGTTCTAAGGGGGTGAAACTCACCCCTGAAAATTTTAGTAATAATAAGCAAAAATATAATCAAAGAATCTCGTATTTTAGTAATAAATTGTTACAAACTTGCGATATACTTAATAGTACATAATTTACAAGGAAAAAATATCCTGCACCCCTCCCCCCATGCTTTACTGATATCTATACAAATCTTATTTACTTATTTATTTGCTTTTTATTATTTATACAATTACCACTTTTTAAAGGTTTGTAATCTACACAATAATGATACTGTTCATAAAAATCTTCAAAATGAAAATATAGTCAACACCAAGTACATCTTATAAAAGCGGGTGTACGACATACACTACACTTTAGTGCTTCTCTTTCTTTTTTGAAAAAGCAATGTGTTACAGAATTTTCAAATCTTTCTTGTCGTAGGTCAATATATCCACTTTTATACCATCCATATGTGAACAAATTTTGAAAACGAGGCGACGAAAACTGATTGTGAGCTAGAGATTGAAGTTTAGGAATATTGTTACGGCGATGTAAATGGATATCATACTCATTTAGAATTACATTATCCGAAAATAATCTGATAAATTGTTTCCAGAGTCGAAATCCATAGATATCCAGAGGTTAAAATATTGACAATTAATAATAAAAATAAATAAATAAGTAAATAACATTTGTATAGATACCATACGATAAAGCATGGGGGAAGGAGTTCCAGTGTATTGTTTCTTTCTAAATTATGTATTTTAAAGTATATCATAAGTTTGTAACAATTCATCACTAAAATGCGGGAATTTTTGACCATATCTTCGCTCATTATTACATCAAAAAGTTAAAATTTTTTCCAAGTTAATTTTAGCAAATGGTGTATTTATGCAAATAGAAATAAACTGGTGTGGTGTAAAATATATTAATTAAAAATTCTTTTGTTTACACATAATAGCCTCCTCTTTTACCAAAAAATACCTGATAAAATTAGGAGTTGGCGGTGGGGGATGAAACCCCAATGATTTTATAACTTTAATTTTAGTATCATAATAAATATCTTAAAGTGCCATTTACAAATATATATATAGTTTCCCTATCAAAGCTCTTACCGTTTCCATGATATTTAAGAAAATTGAAAAAAAACCAAAAATTTTCAGGGGTGAGTGTCACCCCCTTAAACCACTTATGGGCACGAACGAAATATAGCTCGTGATTAGTTTTAATAAGATCTACAATCCACCAAAATTGCAAAAATTTTTGAGAGATATAGTTAGATACCTTTCTTTGTTAGATGGATACATCTATGCTGCACAAAGTCCGTCCGGGTTCTTGGGTCCCAAAAATACCAAAAATAAATTACCCGACCGATTCTAAAAACTCTTTTACTGTTAGAAAGCTAAATTATTTTAAATGGGTACAGCGGTACAGCTCTTAGATGAGATCCGCCAGTACCCAGTATTTAGAAATTCGCTATGTTATGCAGATGTTGCGACTGGGGTATTTTTTAATTACATTAAAATTAATTAGTTCATTAGTTGAATTCATTAGGGTACCGAAATTATTTCTTTGGAACCCTAAAAATTAACATTTTTTTAATTTTTTTCACATGTATCTTGAAAATGGTTCGATATACCTCTTAGTTGGCTGCTTGTCGTTAAATATTATTGGGATATAAATGAAAATCCTATTTATAATATTATGTAAATCGATTCACAAAGTCAATGTGCAAGAAGATACGACGAGCATCATTCAAAGACGTTCGCTCAAGTGGACTGTTATTCACGAACGCTTGTTGCTTGATCATCACCAGCACATTATTTACATATAAATCAAAAAAAAAATTCGAGGTGAGACGAGGGAACAAATACATTGTGTATGTACACACACAATATGTATATTATGCACACGTATGTTGCTTATAACATTATAACATTGTACCTACGTACCACCTATCCTGTACAATATGCTTTATAATAATTTACATAATGGTATGTCGAATGGAAGTGGGTACAGTTAAAAATATCTAAGAAAATAAACATTCATTGCAAAATTTATTTTAAAAAAGTAATGCCCACACCGCCATACATAAATACATATAATATATTAAGAGGAGGATAATTACGTTTAGGTAGGCGAAAATAAAGACAACTTCGAGAAGTTTTTTAACAAGGAAAAAACTAGTGTATATTTTTCAGGTTTGGTACTTTAATTGCGATGACCTTAATCTTACATCATATATATATATATATATATATATATATATATATATATATATATATATATATATATATATATATATATTAGAAGCAGTATATATATGTATATATATTAGAAGCAGTAGGCTTTACCCTAGAATATTGGGGCACTTTATGATTATTATAAAATCTTTGAAAAATTTTTAAAAACGAAAAAAAAGGTCATTTATGACGGTTTTATTGACATGTGTACTTATATATTACATTATTATGTTCGTGTATGGACCAGGTGTTACAAGTTGTTCATTCATTAAAAAATAAAATATTTCTAGTCTTTATGTTTAGTCAATTTTTTAGTGATATGATTATAACTAAACATTGTAAACTATTATAAGTATTTTATTTAATTAAATATTTCAAGTACTTGATTTAATTAAAATATTAACCAATTTATTATTGACCTGAATACGTCTTATAAATCAGTTTGACAAAATAATGTAAAATGCGTCAGGAAAGTAGGAAAGATTTTAACCCTATTATATAAATATTTTTTATTTTGTGCAATATTTCCTGTCTACCATTTACATGTTAATAAAAATTAACTTACAATACCCGTTTTACGCGAAATTTGTGGCAGGTAGACACCATTTGTAAGTACAAAAGTTGGAATTTCCACTTTTGGAGCAGTAATAAAATATTATCAATCCTTTTGTGATACACAACAGTATCTACTTAAAAATAATTTAAATACTAACTTGAGGTACCATCACAGTGTGATTCTGCCAAAAAGTAGTCAATTTTAACAATTTTTTTTCGGATGTTTAGGATCGGGGAATGGGGAGGAATTTTTTTTTACGATTAATACCACTATTTGACAAAACAAAAATATTTTTTTTATTCATTTTTATTTATTTTTATAATTATTATAATTTTTTGAAAAAAATGTCTTTAAAAAAGGGCGGATATTGGTGCTCACGATTGCGGCCGCAGTTTTCATCTGAGAAAAAAAATTAAATAGATTGTTAATCTGTAGGTAAGCCGCTATGTTCCTATGGGAGCTTTTTTTCTTTTGAAATCTTCCTATTTTTTCACGCGTAAAACTGTAAAAAATTTTGTACTTTTTATTCAAACCGCCGCCATTTTTCCAAATTTCAAAAAAAAGCTCCCATAGGAACATAGCGGCTTACCTACAGATTAACAATCTATTTAATTTTTTTTCTCAGATGAAAACTGCGGCCGCAATAGTGGGCACCAATATCCGCCCTTTTTTAAAGACATTTTTTTCAAAAAATTATAATAATTATAAAAATAAATAAAAATGAATAAAAAAATATTTTTGTTTTGTCAAATAGTGGTATTAATCGCAAAAAAAAATTCATCCCCATTCCCCCATCCTATCTATTCGAAAAAAAATAGTGAAAATTGACTACTTTTCGGCAGAATCACACTGTGATGATACCTTAAAAATAATAATGTATTAAATGACGGTATAACTTTTATATAAATAAATTTTAATTTTAGTTTTAAAAAAAAATTAAATTATATGATGAATTTATATTGTAATTGCAATTAAAATTATTTTACTGAATAAGAAACTTGTTACACCTAGTATACATTCTACTACATTCATAAAAGATAATAATTAGGTAAGCATATTTGTTAATATTGTAACAAACATCAAATCAAATGTGGCACTTATAATAACATTTACCTCATAAACTATTACATATTTCTCTAAATCTTTCCTTAAAACATACACACATTTTATTCTGAATTACTTGAAATAGTTTACAATACTTATTGTTATAATCATATAATTAAAAAATTGATTAAACACAAAAAATATAAAGATTTGATTTTTTTAATGAATGAATAACTTGTAACACCTGGTACCTATACGAGCAGAATGTGTAAGTACCCACGTAAATGTTAAACACGGAACCGTCATAAAAGACCCTTTTCATTGTTCAAAAAGTTTCCTGCTGTTAAAAGGTACAATTTTCAAAAATTTTGTGAAAACCATAAAGTGCCCCAATATTTTAGGATTTAACCGAAGCAGTATATATATATATATACATATATATATATATATATATATATATATATATATATATATATATATATATATATATATATATATATATATATATATATACCATGTCAGTTTTTTGAGAGTTGCCATTTCTATTACAATCAAATTTTTATTATAGGAATGGTACTGGAAAAGGTTCTTTTCTTGGATGTAATGGAAATGTAACCAAGAAAAACACTATCGGTTGAAGTAGCCTTAAGTACATATGCATATTTTTACCGCCTAACTGATAAATTAAAGAAAAATTAAAAAATTAAACTTTGGTAAAAAAAAATTTTTTTGCTCATTTATGTTGCTAATTAATGCATTAGATCAGTTTTATCAAAAAATTAATATATAGTCCATTTAAAAATCTATAAGTTTGTATCATAGCTCGAAAACCATAAGAGCTATAAAGCTCCTGACTATAGCAATCGGTTGCCCCCGTCGATATCTACAACTCTTATTTAAACAATTTTTCGATTAAATCAACGGTTTGGCTGTAATAAAAATGGCAACTCTCGAAAAACACACAGTATATAAATTATAATAATTAATTTAAGTATTTCCTAAAATAATATTATTTAATTACTTATATCAAACAACACCACATTCTTTTCAAACACACATAGCGACATTTAAATTCTTATCTACAAATTGTTATATTTTTCTATCACCTTTGGCATTGCACGTCAGAATTCCTTTCAAACGCACAAGCATCAAAAAGACGACACATGATCACACAAATCACACATCAAAAATCATATCAAGGTCCAAAAGTGAATGCAAGTAATATTTTAGAAACTTTCCTGTTAGAACAAAATAAAATAAGAGTATAAAAACGGTGATTTGATAACAAAAATCGAACATTAGTTATCACATTGTCAAATAACGCACGTACGCCGTTTTTGATCTTCGATTCTTTTGTTTCAATTATTAAAATTGTAACAATTGTTGTACTTGTTAATAAAATAAAATTTATTTTCCTCCTATAGATCCTCCTATATAGATCCTATAAATAAATTAACCATACAAAATAATTTAATTATCACATCAAGTAATTCAAATAGTTCTTTAGAAGAAATTTTTGAAAATTTAAATATATCTGAAAATAATTTAAAAATGTCTATTAACGCATTTGATTGCATTAAATTGTTACCCAATTATGATGGTTCACCTGGAACCTTAGACAATTTCATAACACAAGTAGATTTATATCTAGGATTAGTAACCGACGAAATAACTAGAAAAATACTAGGCAGTGTAGTTAGAAATAAAATAGCTAATAATTCTCTAATAACTGTGGGAAACCCATTGGACTGGCCTACGGTAAAGGGACACTTATTAACACATTTTTCTGACAAACGATCAATAGATACTATAAAACGTAGATTAACTGAATTGAAACAGGGAAATAGATCGTTAGACGAATATTTTCAAGAAGCTAGCGATTTACAAACGGCTTTAATAAATACAATCAACCCAACCTTCAGTCCCGACATCAAAACAGTTCTAATAGACACATATGTACAAGATGTCTTACGCGAATTTACAACCGGATTAAAAACCGATATTGGTAATTATATCCGAACCAAACAAATTAGCAGTTTAAGAGGCATATGATCTTGCTCAGGACCAAATGAACCACATACATTCACATCAGACCAAATACGGCCATAAAAACAATCCACTAACAGTACCGAAATTTCACACACATAAACCTACATACACACCTACCACATTACCTAAACCTACACCTAATTTCCAACAACATTTAAATAGACAAAATCCATTTCCAAGACCAAATTTTTTCACTAAACCAATTAACCTACAACCACCAAGATACGCCCAACCTGGACAGTTTCAAATCCAAAAACCCAATATAGAACCACCTAGATTTAATCCACCTACCCAACACAGTATTAAACCACAATACAAACCTACGCCTATGGACATAAGTCTACAAACTAGGAATAACAGACCTCAAAACAATTACTTTAATAATAACGGACAAAAACCAACTTTTACGAGTAAAGAATTATTTAATCAGGAAACTGACGAACAAATTGATATTAACCCCGTGTACACCAACGAACAATTTGAGGAATATGTCCCATATGAACAATATGGCGATTATTTGGATTCACATAATTTTTGTGAACCACAAACATTAGAAGCAGAAATACAAGAGGAAAATTTTATATTACCAAGCCTCGAAACGAATCAAACGTAGAGAACTTTACTAATATTAGTACACTTCCATACATTGAAATTAATTCAATATTCCCCAATAAAGTACTTAAATTTTTAATAGATACCGGAAGTTCAGTTAGTTTTATTAATCCATTGATTAATAAAGATTTTACATACATCGGCGAACGCGTTAAACTATTCACTTTTGGCGGTTCACACGAAGTAGAATTACAGATAACGTTACCTATCTTCGACGAATTTAACGAAGTAGATATGACATTCGACTGGTACGTAAAAGATTTTCATCAATATTTTGACGGACTAATAGGGGAAGATTTATTAATCAAATTAAACGCTTCTGTACATTTATCACAACCACCACATGTATCTACACCCAATTGTCAAATCCCCATAAAAAAGAAACCATGTTTGAAATCGGGAATCCTTCTCGCAGAATCATTTTCCAAAAGTTTTCATACAATCCCAGTAGATACAGATAACGGACAAATCTATATACCGGAAACTTTCATTGGAAAAAATCTATACATTGAAGAAGGTATTTATAACGCAAAAGATTGGTCATGCATAGTTTCAATTGTTAATACAAATGAACAAAAAACTCAGTTTAGACTAAATCAACCAGCACGTAGTCAACCTTTATCAAATTTTTATGAATGTCACACTAACATCACTCAGATGGAAGTTGACAACGTAACATTACCTGATATAGAAGAATTGATACGCACTGATCATTTAAATTTAGAGGAACGCGAACAACTAATCAAATTGTGCCAACAATACGAAGAAATATTCTTCAAAGAGGGTCAAAACCTCACATTCACTAACCAAACTAAACATAGAATACAAACTAAGGACGACATACCGTGTTACACTAAATCATACAGATACCCCTACATACACAAGGAGGAAGTTCAGTCACAAATAGAAAAATTATTAGAACAAGGTATAATTCGACCAAGCTACTCCGTGTCATCCCCAATATGGAACGTACCTAAGAAAGTAGACGCCTCGGGAAAACAAAAATGGCGTAAAATACCCACTACCGAATATTTCTGAAATATTGGATAAATTAGCATGTACTTTACATCACTAGATCTAGCTAGCGGTTTCCATCAAATTGAAGTTGATCCAAGAGACATTGAGAAGACGGCATTCACGGTAGATAACGGCCATTATGAGTACGTTAGAATGCCCTTTGGACTCAAGAACGCTCCCTCGACGTTTCAAAGAGTCATGGACAACGTCCTACGCGACCTTATTGGAAAAGTATGTCTAGTTTATATTGATGATATTGTAGTTTTCTCAACATCGCTTCAGGAACACACTGAAAACCTTCGCAAAGTATTCCAAAAACTAAAAGACGCAAACCTTAAAGTTCAGTTAGACAAGTCTCATTTTCTTCAAAAGGAAATTGAGTTCTTAGGTCACATAGTATCACAAGACGGAATTAGGCCAAATCCAAACAAATAGAAGCAGTAAAAAATTACCCCTTACCTAAAACAACAAAACAAATTAAATAGTTAGGCAGATTAATGCAAAATATTGGTTAGATGTGGACACGCCGGACAAAAGCACCAATTTTGGTTTACATATTGGTTAAGTTCTAATATTTAAGTTTTGAGTAGGATCCACTCAATTTCATCAACTACAAGACAGCCATCTTGAGTAATGTCCTCCAAGAACCTGTAATGTTATTGACAAGTAAATATACTTGCTAAACGTGCCCGCGACATCGTTCGCTTTCTTAAAAATTGCTGTTTTGGCACATCTATATCGGTCACTATCTACACCAGTGTTTCTCAGCTGCTGGTCCGCGAAAGTATTCCGTTAGTCCGCAGAAAGTTGTGTAAAATTGTTCATTACAATTTTTGTTTTAAATCAGCTAATCAAAAAACATATTTTAATGTTATCTGCTACTTCAATGCATACATTTTGTTACTTCGTCATTTTTAAAATTTAATTATTAATTGTTCTATAAAGCCGGGCCTATCGATTCTGATGAAATTTGAATATGTTATAGAACAAGCCTAATTTCAATACTACCTTATTCTAATCGTCTTAAACTACTTTCCGTGAAAAAGTTCTTGAATTGCTCGAATAGTACGATTATAGCGACACAATTACCCTCTAATTAACTAACCCTAGACTTAATATTAGGAAATTAGGCAAAAACAGGTTAATTAGATATTTTTACGCAGGTTTGAAATCTGTAAACAAAATTTTAATATACTTTATTTTTTACTCTCTTTTTGAAAAATTAACTTCCAAATTTTAATCCGCAACCACCTGTGTGGATGCAATTTCAACAAATTTCATATCAATAACTAGGTCTTTAAATATGGCAATATGGCTAATTCAAACTTTTTATCTATGTCATACCATTTTCGAGATATTTGAAAAAAATTAAATTTTTACCCCAATTTTTGAAGTTATACCAATTTTTTGTAGTGAGCTTAATTTGACTTCTGAGTTATTATATTTATAAAAAGGTCTGATGTTATATTAAATTTCATTTTATATAATCCAAAGTGCTTTGTAAAGTAAAGTAAATAAATCAAAGTATCAAAGTACAAAGTAAATCGCTTCTTTTTCCATAATTTTAATAACGTAAAAATAAAGTTGAATGAAAATTCTTAATGGTTCCGGAGATATTTACATAATTATAATTTGTAAACGAAGCAAGAAAAAGGGAGCGTTTCTTTTGCACGCGCGAAGTTTCCGCGAAATAACTTTTTTAATGTGGTAAAACTGATATCTCAAAAAGTAATTAACTTATGAAACTAAATACTAGTTTACTGTATTCAATAATGCATTGCCAGTATGCAAACTAAAATCGTCGGCTTAATAGGCACTCGATTAAAATTTATCGCCTACCGTAAATGAATTTTTATGCCCTAAAACGTGATTCTTTTCTAAAGGGACGTCATAGTTACAATTTTTAAAATTTTGACTTTATTATAATTTGCATACTAGAGAACATAATTTGTAACAAAATGCCGTTTGAAATTTTTGTTTCAAATATCTTGTACCGGACTTATCGCTGTTACAGTTTCACTTTTTTGCGACCTTCACTTTAACGCCCTTTACAATAAAACACAAATAGCGACATTTAAATTCTTATCTACAAATTATTATATTTTTCTATCACCTTTGGCATTGTACGTCAGAATTCCTTTCAAACGCACAAGCATCATAAAGACGACACATGATCACACAAATCACACACCAAAAATCATATCAAGGTCCAAAAGTGAATGCAAGTAATATTTTAGAAACTTTCCTGTTAGAACAAAAGAAAATAAGAGTATAAAAACGGTGATTTGATAACAACAATCGAACATTAGTTATCACATTGTCAAATAACGCACGTATGCCGTTTTTGATCTTCGATTCTTTTGTTTCAATTATTAAAATTGTAACAATTGTTGTACTTGTTAATAAAATTTATTTTTTAAAATATTAATCGATTCAAGTGATTTAATTTATATTATATATATATATATATATATATATATATATATATATATATATATATATATATATATATATATATTATATATATATATATATATATATATATATATATATATATATATATATATATATATATATATATATATATATATATATATATAATATATATATATATATATATATATATATAATA